>BQNB010058591.1:5266-26144 GCA_026074375.1 Tanacetum coccineum | reverse complement strand
TACAGTAGAAACTCGATAAATTAATACTCGATTATTTAATAAACTCTCTAAGATAATATTTTTTGCCGGTCCCGACTCGGGGATAGGGTGCTAAATTAATAATTCGCTAAAATTATAAGATAATACATTTTTGATAATTTCTTTAGACCCCATATAAAATATAAATTAATAATTCCTTATATATAGCATATTACATGAATGATTTATGAAGGTTTCTTGAAAAATGACTCAATTGTCTTTTGTTTTTTGTTGAAATCAATTTCCCCTTGAATCTCGTCTCTAATTTTCCTTAGCATGGTAAGAACTTCTGGTGTTGTTTTCTCATAGCTCAACAAGAAATTGTTCAATGTGATTGCCGCTTTAATAGCTTCGTTTCGCGAAGGGGGTTCCATTGTAGAACTTTCATCATCTTCTTCATCGATATCATCTTTATTAATTCCAATAACGCTTTCAATAATTTCTTCATCAGTCAACAACTGTGCAACTACATTTTCTTCTGGGTGAGTCAGAACATCTTCGACATCCATTGCATTGCGATAACCCAACTCTTTGATCAAATTCTGGAGTTCTTGAGTGCTTTCACCACCTTCATCTGAGTTCTCAAAAGTCATGTTATCTGTTGATCGAAGTTTACAATGACGAAAGCAGTTCGCAATTGTATTTGCACTAACATCCATAGTCCATGCTGAAATTGCAAGATTCATTGCATCTAATACATTTATTTTTGCTGGATTTGGAACCCCTAATTCATAACCTATTTTGATCTTGTATTTATATAGAAAATATTTTTAATGTCCATAAAGTGATACATTGAACACAAGAAGCATAATAAGGTGGGAGATTGAAGGTTTCTTTCAAATTGAGCCGTTTATTTGATATATATGCATTGTATACAATAATTAATAAAATATTAATTAATATATAGAGAATTTTTCTTCCAACCATTTGTATACTATAAATTAATAAATAAATTAATAATTATTAATTTATCGATTAATTAATAACTCTTTTAATTAATAAATTTTGGTGGTCCCAAGTGTATTATTTTATAGAGTTTCTACTGTATCTTGTTAAAGATGGATTTTTGTATTCATCAGACCGCTCATAAAGTATGTCGGGTCACTATTTTTTTCCTTAAGCTTCGTCACCAACATATATTTACAATTATAATACATATGTAAAACATTCTCTTCAATTTATCTGTCATATTGTCATCCTACATACTATATTGACTGTTAGACTAATTAACGAGTTGGATCAATAGACATACTTACGTGGGATTTACAATCCTATAAAATAAGATGCGATGAAAGCATAATATATCGAAATTAAGAACAAAGGTTTTAAGCTTCAGATATGGTAAGATGCCACACTTTAAGTTCAACATAAGGAATACGTAAGGGTGAGCATCGGGTCAAACTCGGATCGGACTGAAAAAATTGGACTGGATCGAAACCGATTTGGCTCAAAACCATAGATTAAGGACCGGATCGAATGTGTTCGGTCCGGTTCGGGCCTGGGCCGGTCCGGTCAGGGTCGGTTCGGTACTTCGGTCGGTCTGAGAAGGCAAAATGATCGGTTATACGTAAGACCGGATCGGATTGACCGGACCGAAAACCGAACATGAGGTAAAGTTTGGACCGAAATAAGTTCGGTCTGATCCGGTTCAGGCCGATTTCTCGGTTTGGTCCGGTTCGCGATCCGTTATGCGCACCCCTAGTTCAACATAGTGGTGGACACAGGAAGTTGGAGGGCGGGGGGCAAAAAAAATTCTTGACAAAACTCGTTGTACACACAAAGATGATGATAGAGATATAAGGGTTTTTCATTGTTTGGCTTTAAGGTGGGGGGCAATTTGAGTTTATGATGGGGTGCACTTTAATAAAATGGTCAATAAAAAAAATTACACTAAAAACCGATTTTTTTTGGCGAACCGTGGAGGGCACCGCCCCTCATAAGATACATGTACGTCCGCCCATGGTTCAACATATCACCATTCGCGACTATGACTGTGTTTGGCAACAAGCTTTTTGGAGCGTTTAGGAGCGACAAGCTGTAAGCATTTTAGATGAAAAGCTTGTTCGGCAACACCTCAACAAGCATTTGAATATTGTTTAACCGCTCCAATCTTAAATGTTTCTTGAAGAATCATTTCATAACTGCTCCAAGTAGTTTGTTATAAAATTACATTTATACCCTCAAATATAAAATTTATAATTTCTTTAATTATGTTATATGTTTTTTTCGTAATTTTACATTTTTTAATTACAGCTTACAACTACGTTATCAAACATCTTTTTTAAACAAACAGCTAGCTACTGGTTATTGCTCCTGCTAACTACTCCTGCTACTGCTAACTGCTCCTACTACGCGTCGCCAAACATACCCTGTAAACAAGCATCGATATCCAAATTCAGGATTTATAAAATGGAGACAACCAGAATATTAGCTCCGTGCACAATAATATCTATGTGAAAAGTAAAAAGATGAAATAAGTTTTATTTTATATAAAAATAATCCAACGGTCACAACCGACCCGACCCGATAACCACCTTCAAAATTTCCCCAAATTGAACTGAACGTTGTTTATTACTATCATCAATCAGCAGCTAATAAATCCAAGAACAAAGACAGATCTTCACATCAAGATATTCAAAACCCATTTCCAAAACCCCAATTTTAACAAAACCCATATCTCAATTTCCCTTAATTTCATCTCTAAAACCCTTAAATCTCACATGCTACCCATCAATAAACCCTAAAAATCAAAACCACATTTCCAAAATTACGGGTTGTAAGGCTCTCATTCTTCTTGATTCTCATTTATTTTTAAAAAAATATGAATGCATTCATTACCAAAAAGAAAAATAAAAAGAATTTGGAGTTAGTGTTAGATTGTGTAATTCCTTACATTCAAGACAATGAGGACCTTAATTCTGTTTCATTAGTCTCTAAGAAGTTTTTTTATAATGATTCATTAACGCGTAAACACCTAACTGTCCACGTGCATTTCGCCCCTGACCCGAAACGTGTAAGCCATAGATTCCCTAATATCGAGTCGTTAACAATTAAGTCTTATTCCCATGGACCTGATACTGCTGAACAATGTCATATTCCAGTCACCCCATGGATTCACGAGATAGCTCTTACGTTTACGCGTTTGAATTCACTGTCTATCCGGAACATGGTTGTGTCTGCTTTTGATCTCAAACGCTTAGCGAAAACCCGAGGTGATAGTTTAACGAGTTTAGAGATTCGTGGTTGTAAAATGTTTTCAGAGGATGGTTTAATGTATGTTGCTAGGCATTGTAAGGATTTGAGAAATTTGCGTTTAGATTGTAATGATATAGATGGTCGTGCGAATGGGAAATGGTTACGTAAGTTGTCTTTACGTAACACGGTTATGGAGTCGTTATATTTTCACGACCCGTTTGATTTAGAAAATTTGTACGATATGAAAGATGTTAGACGTCTTGCAAACAAGTGTAGCGAATCTTTAGTGTCTCTAAATGTTTTTCCAAATTATTTAAGTGAGTTTAGAAAAGTTTTTAAGCGTGCTAAAAAGCTGTTACATTTTGGCACCGGGATTATACATGAAGGTCGGGACTATAGAGGTTTTGAATTCCCCCGGAATATTCGTGGTTTACGTATTGAGCGGTTTGACAATGTTTCATACCGTTTTCTACGCCCTTATCTCAATCAGCTACGGGAATTGGATCTCCAATGTGGAGATGATCTTCACCCAAATTGCCAATGTTTATTTTTTAAGAATTGTCCCAGTTTGGAAGTTCTACGTACCGACGATAAATGTGGAGATAAGGGATTTCAATTTATTGGTCGGTTTTGCAAGAAATTGCGCAAGCTTAACCATTTTGGGCCGGTGACTCACGTCGGTCTCAAAGCTGTGGCACAAGGATGTCCTGATTTGGATTATTTAGAGGTTCATCCCTTTAAGATCTCAAATAAAGCTCTTGAGTGTGTAGGAAATCATTTGAAGAAGCTGCGTGATTTCCGTATATTTTTTGATATTGACGACGGTATAACAGTGGGTCAAGCCCGCATACTTGACAAGGGGGTTCGAGCTATGCTAGAGGGTTGCAGAAAACTTGAAAGGCTCGATATCGAACTTTATCTTGGTGGATTGACGAATGTTGGTTTAGGATATATCGGGGAGTATGGTCATAATCTAAGACATCTATCTCTAAGTTATACGGGAAAATCTGATGCAGGACTGCGAGAGCTATTAAAAGGGTGCCCAAAACTAAGAAAGCTAAAATTGGAGGGTTGGACCTTTAGCGAGCAAGCAATTGCGACTTCTGTGTTTAACCTCAATCACTCTTTAAGGCATGTGTGGATTGTTCGTGATCCTGCTGATGTTTTGGTACTCACTCGTCCAGTGGTTTCTGCTAAGGTAATACTACTCAAAGCATGACTAATAAATGTTTAAGTTTAAGAGGTTGTATGCATCAATTTTGGGAACAGTTTCGTCCATTCTTTTTAATTCCTTACAAAAGGTACAGCGTTACATATGATTATAAATACAACATTATTGCAATAACGGGTAGCGTGTGCATAAATTTTTGTTAATGAGGGTGGTGATAGAGGCTAGTATGGTCGGTGTGAGTAACGGGTCGAAACAGGCCGGTTTTTTTGTCTATTTATTAAAATACATTATTAGAGATTTATGTTCTAGTTAGGATTACAAAACAATGTTTTTTTACAAGAATAATCTGAAATTTTCTAGGATATGATTTGATAGGGTGTATGCATTAGAAACAAAACTTCTGAGAAGCCATGTAACAGACAGATGTCTGCAAAATTCATTATTTAATAAAGACTACATTTGTAAGGAGTCTTTCCTTTATAGTACGCTTATAAAGTCATAAAGTTGGTATGTCGGTACTTAAAAAGATTAGATTTTTTGTTATATTTGGTACAGAATATTCTATTATGATTTGTGGGTTATATTAGCTAGCTGTCATTGTGATTAGTTGCTGATTAGTGGTTTTGAATTGTACATACAGATGGGAGAATCTCGTAAAGAAAAATCCTAAGAAACTGAACGTTCAAGGTTAGATGATTTCACCAAGATAATTTGCAAGTAGTTGCCTGCTTGTCAAGATCAGATAATCATACTAAGGAAGTTAAGGAAGAATATGAAGGTGGGGTTGAAAGTAAGGTCTGTCGTAATGAGGAAGAAGTGCAAATGGGATAAGGACATTGTCAAACGAGCTTTCAAGACATTTAAGAACAGAGTTAACCAATTACCATCATCTGATGAAACATCTACCAGACCAAAGCAGGTAGTTTCTGTACAAGATAATGTCTTCTACAATAACGCCACTTGCTATTAGTATTTCAAGTTATTCATGCACTAGCAACTACCAACAAAGGGATCAGAGCCAAAAGTTTCAACTTTCATGGCTTCTCAGAAAGAAAATGAACGGTAATTTACAATATCATTGTCCTAAGACTTACTGTATAAAATTTATCGCTCTATTAAGTTTGTGGGGGAATAAAACCAACAAGAGGTCAATTAGGACCAATATGGAAACCTATTAAGTTTTTGTTTTATAATTTTTTTCTGTTTATTATTTTTCCAAACTTATGATTTATTGGTGTTTAATTTGCATAACTTAAAAACGTATTATGGGATAGGTCACTAAAATGAGTGGGAGTGGATGAAAGATGGCTAAAAGCAACAACTCCAGTAGTTTTGAGAAGTAACGAAAAGGCTGAAAGACGAAACGAGGTATCTATTACCATACAGATTATTAAAAATATTTGCTATGGTCTACAACAACAAACTAAAGAAATATCTGTACGTTGATACAGCTCTTCAGAATTTTGGAGGAAAAATCCAAAATATCATGAAGAAATATTTTATCCCGGTATTCTACATTGATAATTTGTCTGATCGCTGGTTGCTGAACTTAAGAAAGAAAAGATGCTGAGATGAAGAAGCTTAGGCAGAAACTAACGTTCAAAGCAAAACCAAAAGTTTTTATCGGACACAAGGGGAAGGGGCATCCATAACCACATCACAAAAGGTAACATAATTAATCCCTGGCATTTTGTTTCTTCGTAAAGACATGGTTTACGAGCTTAGTCCTTTTGGACGGCTACCGGATTATTAAAAAAGTTTTGTGTGGTGATAAAGGATAGTTTGGTCGGTGTAAGTAACGGGTCGAAAAGGGTCGGGTTTATTCTTTTTTTTGGGCAGCGTTTTTACAAGAATAATATAAACATAAGAAATGATGTAATAGGGTGTATGCATTAGACACAAACTTTTGGATAGTTCTGAGTTGTTAGACATTGTTTCCTTTTCACGTAAACATATGACCCGTTTGAGATAAAACCCAACTCAAATGACCCATTTTTATGTAAATTGGTTGGAACTGTTGTGTACAGTGTACTTGCAGGCTTCCCGTGATCTTTTCACTATCGAGACACCACTTGGTCTTGTGACTTGAATCTCTCAAATAACCGACAGTGATGAAATAATAGTATGCTCTTGTGCACTTACAGCAATATCAGTACTTAAAAAGTTTAGTTTTTTAGTTAGATTTGGTACAAAATATGCTATTATGATTATATGAGCTAGCTGTCATTGTGATTAGGGGTTTTGAATTTATAGATACAGATGGGAGAAACTCGTAAAGAAAAAGCCTCAGAAGCTGAACGTTCAAGGTTAGATGATCTAACTGAAGATAATTTGCAAGAAGTTGCTTGTCCGTCAAGGTCAGATGATCATACTCCGGAAGATAAGGAAGAATACGAAGGTGGGGTTGAAATAAAAGTCTGTCGTAATGAGAAAGAAGTGCAAGCTGATATTTTTGCGGTGGAGGGATCAGGTAAACATCGTGAGGATAAACCAGGTAGCGGACGATCTCAATGTTGCAGACAAAGCTACTTCAGTTACTGATGAAAGCCTTCAAGATGTGACACGAAAAGTAAGTTTTGGTCGAATTCAATAAGGAAACGTAGTCTATCGGATTATCTTGTCGTATTTACTTTCTTTCCTATTTGTTTTTAGGAAAATCCAACCAAAGAGGAAAAGCCTTCTGTAGGAATGAAGAAATAACCAGCAACTCCTCGGTTATCAAAATCAAAAGCAATTCCTACACCCACGACTGCTGTTGAGTCCTCATCAAAGAAGACTACAGCATCAACATCATCGAAGAGCAAGATTCATTCTGTATCGGAAAGCATACAGATTGGTCCAATGTCTCTATATCTATCCTTGAGTGATGAATTCTGTCTATTCTGATACAGCTTCTTCTGCTGCTTCATCTAGAAGACGATTTCTGTTTATGGAACAAATGGTAGATAAGGACATTGTCAAACGAGCTTTCAATATTCTACATTGATAATCTGTCTGATCACTGGTTTCTGAACTTAGGAAAGAAAAGATGCTGAGATGAAAAAGCTTAGGCAGATACTAACGTTCATGGCAAAACCAATGCCAAGTTTCTATCGGGCACAAGGGGCATCCAAAACCACATCAGAAAAGGTAGCATACTTAATCCCTGACATTTGTTTCTTCGTAAAGACATGGTTTACGAGCTTAGTCCTTTTGGGCGACTACCGGATTATTGAAAAAGTTTTGTGTGGTGATAAAGGATAGTTTGGTCGGTGTAAGTAACGGGTCGAAAAGGGTCGGGTTTTTTCTTTTTTTTGGGCAGCGTTTTTACAAGAATAATATATAAGCATAAGAAATGATGTAATAGGGTGTATGCATTAGACACAAACTTTTGGATAGTTCTGAGTTGTTAGACCTGGTTTCCTTTTCACGTAAACATATGACCCGTTTGAGATAAAACCCAACTCAAATGACCCATTTTCATGTAAATTGGTTGGAACTGCTGTGTACAATGTACTTGCAGGTTTCCCTTGATCTTTTCACTATCGAACCACCACTTGGTCTCGTGACTTGAATCTCTCAAATACCCGACAGTGATGAGATAATAGTATGATCTTGTGCACTTACAGCAATATAAGTACTTAAAAAGATTAGATTTTTAGTTACATTTGGTACCAAAATATGCTATTATGATTTGTGGGTTATATGAGCTAGCTGTCATTTTGATTAGGGGTTTTGAATTATATGATACAGATGGGAGAAACTTGTAAAGAAAAAGCCTCAGAAGCTGAACGTTCAAGGTTAGATGATTTAACTGAAGATATATTGCAAGAAGTTGCTTGTCCGTCAAGATCAGATGATCATACTCCGGAAGATAAGGAAGAATACGAAGGTGGGGTTGAAATTAAAGTCTGTCGTAACGAGAAAGAAGTCCAAGCTGATATTTTTGCGGTGGAGGGATCAGGTAAACATCATGAGGATAAACCAGGTAGCGGACGATCTTACTGATGAAAGCCTTCAAAATGTGACACGAAAAGTAAGTTTTGGTCGAATTCAATAAGGAAACGGAGTCTATTGGATTATCTTGTCGTATTTACTTTCCTTCCTATATGTTTTTAGGAAAATCCAACCAAAGAGGAAAAGCCTTCTGTAGGAATGAAGAAATAACCAGCAACTCCTTGGTTATCAAAATCAAAAGCAATTCATACACCCACGCCTGCTGTTAGTCCTCATCAAGGAAGACTACAGCATCAACAACATCATCGAAGAGCAAGATTCATTCTGTATCGGAAAGCATACGGATTGGTCCAATGTCCCTACATCTATCCTTGAGTGATGAATTCTGTCAATTCTGATACAGCTTCTTCTGTTGCTTCATCTACAAGACGATCTCTGTTTATGGAGCAAATGGTAGATAAGGACATTGTCAAACGAGCTTTCAAGACATTTCATCAGAAAAGCCAAAGCTAAAGCACAAGAGGGGCTTATGGTCACCCGATGAATATCAAAAGCTCAGAGATTACATCATGAACCATGGTCTTGGCTGCTGGAGTTCGGTCCCCGTTCATGCAGGTACGTTAATGTCAGTGATACACGATCAATATTAACATCTATATATGTCCATTGGTAATCTTTATGCGTCCTTGACTTGTAGGTTTGCAGAGGAGCGGAAAGAGTTGCAGGATCAATTATCTAACGCCGGGATTAAAGCGAGAGACATTCACCTTGCACGATCATCATGGCATGCTAGGCAATAAGTATGCTAACATTATAAACCACTTATTTATTTTCCCATTTTCACCGTAACAAGTACATATGATATTTATTTAAGAGTAAACTACACCAGTGGTCCTTGTGGTTTGCGTTGACAAACACCGGTAGTCCCTTGACCAAACTAATTGCACCGTTGGACCTTAAGTGGCAAACGTTAGGCGTGGTTGGTCCCTTCCTCTAACGGCCTTCAGTAACGCTTGTTAAGTCACCTCACTTCAAACCCACTTGAGGGTAATTTTGTCATTTCACACTTCGTCTTCTTCATACATCTTCTTTTTCTCTTTTAATCCATCTTCTGCATTTATCCTCACCTAACCACCTCCATCCCTCAAAATCAACCATCACTTATCCGTCTAAAATATCAAAAACACGCAAAATTCATTATCTTATTTTTTACCTTTTAATTCGCCGCTTTTCTTTCTTTTCACCTTATATTTTCGTCGTCTAACCCATTATCAAAAACATACATCTTGATCAATAAAATTTCTTTTTTAACGAGTCTAAATGAAACCAAAATCGTTAAACCCACAAAAAAATTAAAATCGCTAAAACCTAACAACCAAGAATTAAAAATCTAGTTCAGATCATTTTTTTCCAACTATAAGAAGAAAGCACAACACTTTTTATCTCATAAACATTTTTCATATATATCACTAAAAATAGTTCCCAACTACTTGAATTAGAAGAGATACAATCTTGTTACTCAAAAAAATAAATCTCAAATTATCATCGAAATACCCCAGTCATAGTTGCTAACAGAGAAGTTGATGGGCGGTGGTGGTATCACGGAGTCTGGTGCCGGTTCTGGGTGGTGGTGATGTCGTGGGGCCTGGCGGATGTTGTGAATACAGTTGCTGATGGGTGGAAAAGATGATAGGAATGATTATGAGAATCAAAAGTTATAATATTTTTGAAGATATTTGATGATAAAAAATGAAAATGGCTTCAACTTCTACTTCTATTTTTTGTCTAGATCTATAAATGTTAGTAGTTTGTGGTTGTGATGGTGGTTTTAGTTGAAGATATATTGAGGATTTGAAAAAAAATGTTATGCATATATGAAGATAGAACAAATACAAACAGGTAAACTACATCTATTTAGATTTTGAAAACAGTTGGATTTTTGTCTTTGATATGCTTAATGAGTACTTGGATTAAATGCATATCGCATATCTGTTGTTGCTGTGTTGATTGGGTTGTGTCATGTGTGTACTTTAGATTCAAGGTTGTATTAGACTTATGTTTTTTAAAAGAAATGGGTTCGGGTTTGATTTTTCTGTTCTTCATGATGAAATAGGTTTGTATTAGATTTTTGTTTTGTTTTTGATTGATGAATGATAATGTGTTGATTTAAAAAAAAAAAAAAAAAAAAAAAAAAAAAAATAATAATTTTTTTTGATATTTTGTTCTTGATGATGATAATGAATTTGGTAAAGAATTAATTTTTGGATTTTTTGTTTTTGTTTATGATAATGAAATTCTTGATAAAGGTGATGATTGGGAATGAAGAAGATGAAGAAGATGTACAAAGAAAGAAGATGATGTATGAAGAAGATGAAGTGTGAAATGACAAAATTACCCTCAAGTGGGTTTGAAGTGAGGTGACTTAACAAGCGTTACTGAAGGCCGTTAGAGGAAGGGACCAGCCACGCCTAACGTTTGCCACTTAAGGTCCAACGGTGCAATTAGTTTGGTCAAGGGACTACCAGTGTTGGTCAACGCAAACCACAAGTACCACTGGTGTAGTTTACTCTTTCTTTAAATACACTCAATCTGCACAGGTGGTCTTATCTGAAGAAAGTTGACAAACAAACAGATTTAAGTCTCGAATCTTCAGAAGCAGATGGTTTTAGAAAGTCGCCCAAGTTTGAAACTTCAGGCCAATCACTAGTTTCGACGGATACATGTCATTACTCCTCTGGCTCTCATGATACAGTACAAATGTCATTCAAGACGGATCACGTTATAGTTTAACTGATTCCGTGGATATTCTGCAATTTAAATACCTTCATCAACATGTAGAATGTGACTTCTATGATCTGTTCTTTGAAGATAATACATGTCAAAATTTCAACAATAGTGATGCAGCAATAATGTATTATAGCCGTGATGACTTGTAGCACAAATTTACTCGGTAAACCAAAACTTTGATGCCATTAATAGCGTACATAAGTAAACCTTAAACCTTTGATGATCCTAACAAGCATGATTGTCCGCGCGTTGTTGCGGGCATTATTTATTATTATTATTATTTTTTCAAAAAATTTTAATTTTTTTTCCTTAGCGTAAGACGGTTTTTAATTGCATGATAGCTGGACCTTTCGCGCGTTGTGATGATGAGGCTTATTTTTGTGCGATTTGATTACGTAGCCGGCGCGTTGCTGCAGGGCATATTATTCGCGAATCGCGTTGTTGCGGGCTGTTACTTTTTTTTTCTTTTTAATATTTTGCGCGGGTTTATTTTTCCAGTCGCATGTTTAATAGTTTGTTTTTTTCTTATATGAGCTTATGTGTTGTGCCTCATGTTTAAATATTTGTTTTTTTTTTGTCATATGGTATTTTTTTAATATAATTTTATGGGATTTAAGTATGTGTTATATATTTGGGCTTATGGTTTTTAGTGGCGTAAAACGACACCTTTTAATGCCATTTTTAGTATATAAAATTATAAACGACACCGTTTAATGCCATTTTTGGTATATATATTAATGTGAAATCTAGAGTTGTACGTTTGTGACCCCTGTCGGTTATTTTAAAGTTATTAGGTATCGAAGATATTTTCGCGGTTATTTTTTAATCTCAATAAATTGATACTTTTGTAATATTTTTTTTCCTATTGTATGACAATTTTTTTCCCCCGCCTACTTTAAAAGAAAAAAAAACCAAACGTCACTCAAACCAAAAAGGGAAAAAATGCACTGGATCTGGGGCAACACCTTTGGGCCGAAATTAAGCCAAGTAATTGGCACTGTAGCGACGACTGTAGAAAAGCGGCAAAAACGACGTAGTATCAAACGGCAAATGAGTATAATCATAATTATCGTAATTATGCAAATGGTAGCTTTGGCTTTTAAAACATTTCTGTATAATCTCTACTTGAGCAAAATTACACATTGCACTATTTGCTTCTTTTTATTTTATTTTATTTTATCTAAATATAGGTGTAGTTACATATGCAGCGGCTGAACTTGAACGTTTATTTTGGGGGATCGAAATTTGTCGAAGTTTAGATGATTTTTTTGTAACCATAAATTGTTCACAAAAAATTGACTATTATTTTGAGACATCCAAAATGAATATGTGTACTATAATTTTAGAACATGGGTGTATAATATTTACACTAGTTGCCAGTTGCCACAAAATGAAAATAAGGGCTATGACTAAAACAAACGAGTATAATACTTAGTTATCGCGACTTTTGAGGGTGGGGACCCTCCCCTGCCTCGAAGTGGTCACCAAGCCTCACCATCCACCTCTGCGCCATCTCAGCTCTCTTTCCTCTCATCATACCTCACAATTCAAGTGTTTTGGTCACCACACCTCACTTTCATACCCATTTTTTTATTTAATTACTTTTATTCACAAACTAAAAACCTAATATCAACGTAAACGTAAACGTACGAAATTAAAATCGTAAAACGTACGAAATTAAAAACTTTTATTCATAAATTAAAAACATTACATAGACTTCAAATATTAAAAATATTACATTTAAAATTGAAACTAAGCATTACGAGACAAGTGTTCGATCAAATCGGCACGAAGGTTTTGATGCGCTTGTGCCGACATGATGTGTCTCATAACTGCTCGCACTTGTTCATCGATCATTCGATGTCGTCCGGTTGAGGTGCTTCCTCCGGGTACCAATCAGGAGATATCACCTTTTCTTTTTCTTTTCGAACCATATTATGTAATATGATGCATGTATACATCACATTTATTATTCTTTCCTTTTTCATCGGTCGTGCGGTATTGGCCAGTATAGCTCATTTCTTCTTCAGAACACCAAACGCTCGTTCCACGTCTTTCTTTGCCGATTCCTGCATTTGCTTATACCTTATTCGCGTATGGTCATCATCAGATGGTTCTGGAATCGTCTTAACGAGTGTCGCCAATTCCTGATATATCTCGTCAACAAGATAGTATCCCCATGGGTAAGTTGCGCCGTTGGCCACAAACGGAATCTCTTGTGCTCTTTCGGTTTTGAGATCGTTAAACAAAGGTGATTGATGTAAAACGTTGATGTCGTTGTTCGACCCAGAAACACCAAAGAAAGCATGCCATATCCATAAGTCTTGTGACGCAACAGCTTCCAACAAAATGAATGGATTCGGACCATGATCACGTCTAACATATTGCCCTTTGTGTCCGTACGGACAATCAAACCACTCCCAATCAGTGCAATCAAGGCGTCCTAACATCCTCGAAAACCCGTGCTTTTCTTCGTGATGCCGATGAAGCTTTACAACATCAGTCATCGTGGGTTTCCTCAAATACTCTAGTCCAAATATTTTCATAACAGAAGTACAAAAATGATCAAAAGATAGACAGGAACTTTTGATACTCATTTGCAGATACTCGTCTAGAAAATCAGGAACAATGTCGTATGCCAATTGACGAATTGCAGAGGTGCACTTCATCAACGAGGAAATGCCTACTCTTCCGGTATAGTCAATATTGTCACGAAAGAACGAAGAATGATTAGTTACCTCCTGAACTATACGGTTGAAAAGGGAGCGACCCATTCGGAACGCCTTCCGGAATTTATATTCATCGTATACCGGGTGCTAACTAAAAAAGACGGTGACTAAAAGGTCATGAGCACCATAACGATCTCGATGTATGACGTTTCGCGTCGATCGAAAATTAATGTTGTAAGAAAATTAATGTTCCAGCTAACAACTTCTTCTGTGTCGGTGAATATAATTGTTTCGGAATTCGTTTCGGAATTCATTTCGATAATGGGGAATGAAATATATGTTGTTTGAGTAAGAATGAGAAGACGTGTATAAAAATGGTGAAGTTTATGGGTATTTATAATTGAAAAATAGGGGTAGTGTAATTTTTTTTTTATACATTTCAATGGATGAATGGCCCACAAAAAGAGACACTCACGCTAGGTGAGCAGGTCATCATTCAACCTCATTTGTGCCCCACCTCACGCGTGAGGTTTGCGTGGGTTTTTGGCATTTCGCCCGTGAGGTTGGGAAGTCACGGAGGGTCTCACCCACCACTCTCTCAAGCCTTAATGGTATACTTGCATATTTTCTCAAAATACAAATACAAAATCTTCTATTTTTGCAACCTAATATTATCGATGTAAAGCAGCAGCAGTAAATGACACATTTCGAAATATTATTTACTTTCTTACATGAAAATGAAGGTAGTGGGATATTTAAAGGTGTTTGTTTACCTCTAGATAAACAAGAAAATTAATGTTCCAATCCCATTTTCAGGTTAATATAGCCAAGATTAAGATACTTAGGCTGGATGGAGTGGTGAGACAAAACTCACCTAACACGTCAGCGTCACATCAGCTTTCTCTCTCCAAATAAAACTCACCTTACAACTCACTTTTCAACCGTAATAACCTTTCATTAAAATACCCACTTTATATAATATATACCCACTAAATATCCACACACACTCACAACCAATTAAAATACACTTAATAAAAAAGAAAGGGGCCCACAAATAAAACTCACCGTGAGGTGAGAAACTCACCAAAAGGTGGGTTTTTTCGATGTTAACTCACCAAGCAAATCCAATGTGGCAAGGTGAGTTTGAAGGGTGGCATGGCAACTCACGCGTGAGTTGAACTCAGCTAGGTGAGTTTGCCAAACCCACCTCCACTCCGTCCAGCCTTAAGAAAAATAAGTTAACTCAAAACAAAGCAAAATAATCTTGCCATGAAAAAATAACACAATGAAGTTTAAACTGAAATCCGTTTTCGCTATTTCTTTTAGGCATTTTACCTATTCAGATGAAACATAGTATTATACAACTGGGCATATTTAATACATGCAAATTGCCACCTCCACAATCCGGAAAAGATACTTCAAAACTCAAATTTCGTATTGTATGATACGAGTACGTCCACACATACGATACTTCTGGAACAATCTGTATTAAAGTTCCCAACACAGATACAATATCAAAAAATACAGTCTGGTAATTACGATCGCAAGCTATTGTAGATGTGCTCTTTCAGAAGCTCGCATTATACATATCAAGCGCCTTTCTTCTTGCTGTCTTTCGCTTGTTTGATGTCTTTCGTGAGCATCCTAGGTGCAATTGCCATGGACATGAGCTCTTGGAACAGCAGTTTACATGCGTATGGAATATGCACCTGCAGATCATAAAGTATCAAGTTATACCAAGCAAATTTAGGAGACGAAACATAAACCACACCGACCCTACATGGATAGAAACTATCACCTTTACCATACACAGACACGAAACAATAACAGAAATAATATGTCACCCACCACAACAATAGAAACTATCACCTTTACCATACACAGACACGAAACAATAACAGAAATAATATGTCACCTGAACAATGTCGGTTTTGTTCTTGCAGCTTCTGCACTCGAAAGAATTCTTTTTTAGATTAGCAATAGCAATCAACCCACAACGCTCACAGACGTGAACTCTATACGCATCACTCTGGTCAAAGAGTCTCTCTTTAAGAAAATGGGCAGCGCCATGAGCAATCATACAATCTCGTTCCATCTCCCCAAACCGAAGCCCACCGTCACGTGACCGTCCCTCAGCTGGCTGCCGGGTCAGAATCTGAACCGGACCACGTCCACGTGAATGGATCTTATCGTCCACCATATGCTTTAGCCTTTGGTAGTACGTGGGCCCCAAGAAAATCATAGCCGGAAGCCGCCGGCCTGTATGACCGTTGTACATGGTCTCGAACCCACGCATCTGGTAACCACACTTGTGTAGCGCCCTACTGATATTATCCACCTGCAACACCAACCGACTCATCAACACAGGATGTTAAACATTATCATAGTGTTTCTCATCTGTTTCACTTGAGATCCCAAGCATGATTTTTTACATTTTCTATATTTTAATTTGTCTAACATTTACCGATGCTTTGTAAATGCTATGATTTTTCCTGTCGCAACGCTTTAAACCTATTCTAAATCGACTATTATAATAATATATGACACTGTTTCAAAGTTTAAAAGAAAAGGTTACAAGCACAAAATAAATATAACACAAAGCAAAATAAGACTTGCTATACGAATGACTTGTTGGCTAAGAAAAGGTTTAAGCGTTATAACCAAAATCAGTTCATCTCCTATAAAAAAAATGAACACCAGATATAATGTCTATACAAATTGAGGTAATTTCACTTACGGTGACGTCAGTGAAGGGAGTGGCGTCTCCTTCTTTGCCCATATGTGCTGCAACTTTCCCCATAATACACTCGATAAGTTGACCAATTGTCATACGAGAAGGAATAGCATGTGGGTTGACGATAATATCTGGGGTGATGCCTTCGACAGTCCATGGCATGTCTTCTTGCGTGTAAGTCATACCAACGGTTCCCTTTTGACCGTGTCTACTACTAAACTTGTCTCCGATTTGGGGTATTCTAACTGATCTCACCCTCACTTTCACAAACCTCAGCCCGTCAGCATTTGTAGTCAGCAGTACCTGTATTCAAGTTGTTAACATTAGCAGTGGAAGCAGCAAAAAAGACAGGCAGGGTCGGTTTGACTTGGAAAGAGATTTTACCTGATCAACCATTCCGGTCTCACTGTGACGTAAACTTGTGCTGTGGTCACGACGAGTGTAACGAGAGGCTTGCCCCTGAGTTGCATCATCCTGAGCGATAGGTGTTGTTTTTCCAATAATCACATCCTCACCTCCAACTCGTGTTCCCTACATTACAACAATTTGTAATTGTTATTAAAAAAATGAATCCCGGAAAATAACAAAAACTGCACCTACTACAAAAAACAAACACTTACTGGAGGAGCAAGACCGTCATCATCCAACTTATCATAAGATCCATGCCTCATACCCTGTAAAAGAAAAAAAATCAGATCAGTGTCTTCATAGGTGGCAAAATAGGCGAGTTAGATGAAAGATCAAAACAATTCTTGCCATAGTATTAGATCTATCTGGACGACCAAAATCTTCTTTCACAAGTGTACCCATTTTCTTCTCTTCATCCCTGTCGAAGACATTCAAATATTTATATAACAGAAGAAAGAATAAATACAAAACAGAGCAGACAGCTGGATTGATCAAGCACCTGTATGACCGGAAGAAAAGTGATCTGAAGAAACCACGATCTATTGAAGACTGGTTCATAATGACCGAATCTTCTTGATTATATCCAGAGTAACACGAAATTGCCACAATTGCGTTCTAAAGGATAAAGAACATACAGAAACTCAGGGACGATAATTTGATGACAATATAAAACTTAACACAATCCTGAAAGTACATACAATTCCAGCAGGAAGCTGTCTGAAGTGCAAGTGCTCCATTGCTCGAGTAGTCACAAGAGGTTTCTGAGGATAGTAGAGAACGTAGGCCAATGTATCCTAAAAGAAACAAAATTGGAAAACAGAACAGTTAGAAAATCAACAATTGACATAATTACTGTGAAAAAAGGAAAACGAACTTGCTACATACCATGCGGAATTGGAAGTTGGTGACGTAAATCCCCATAGCTTGCTTACCCATGGCTGATTGATATGTGTTACGAGGAGACTGTATAGACATGGAATAAAATTTAATGGTCTCCACATGATATATATGCCGTAGTGTAACAGTGAGTGCTATTAAGGTAGCAAGTTACCTGATTGTGGTCAGGAAATGGTATGATGGAGGCACAAACACCCAAGATCAGTGATGGATGGATTTCACAATGGGTATATGTGTCAGAGTAAGACTCGTCTGGGTTTAGCCTCGCGCTTACAAGATCCTGCACCAATTCATATTACATTTTTATCACAATTCAGGTCAAACCAGGTTGGGTAGACCAGGCAACCCTTCATTTGTGCACTTCATCAAAAATAAAGATCCAAATTGTAGGATAAAACGGATTTTAAGCTAATTATTATTATCTTACCCTTTTAACCATTTAGAACCAAAAAGAGCTCGAGCAGACCATTTAGAACAAATTACAACTCAAATACACCTGTTTTCAATAAATGGGTTGATATTAGTCCCTCTACTTACATTAATGGTCATGGAAATCATAGTAGTCTCCTCTTCTTCTGTATCAATATACTCTATAAATCCATTTGATACAAGATCATGCCAGCCACCATCTTCAGGGTTTTCCTGTATAAAAGCATAAACACCAAATAAGTTGTTAAAAATTGCTTTGACCTTCAGCAACCTATAATTCAGATTACCATTAACAAAAATAATTTGTTTTACCCTTTGTTGCAGCTTTTGGATGTCTTTCTTTTTTATTAGAAGTCTTTGCTTCTCAACAATGAACAACGGACGACTGCAACGGCCATAATCGGTATAGATTCGAAGTTCTTTCAAACGAATATCACGTACAACTCCAACTTCGGTGTTCACGTCGACCTGAACATTTACAATTATTAATGTCAGGAATTTAAGTAAACTATGCACAAATCTTTGACCAAGATTAACAGCATTACTGATACTCACCCGTCTTCTTAGCCTTCTCAGAGTTCTAACCAACATGTCAGGGTCACGATGGATTCCCACCCAAAGACCATTGACAAAGATTTTTGTTGCTTGCGGGATGACAGCAGGAGAAATTTCCTAATGTAGAATTAAAAACCATAACCATTAAAAACACAATAATAGTAATATAATATAATAAACAAATAATCAATCCTTCAATCAGTTTAATTATGTTTACCTCAAAATTTTCTGTACCCCATTCTTCCAAAAATTCAAGAATTGGGTAAGCGGCTGATCCAACCGTTATGTAAACCATCAATGCAAGATTTTTCACCAGCCCACACGCCTATTATAACACAGCCACGAAGAGTCGCCATCAGTACACAATTACAGAAAAACACATTGCTTTATACGCCAGAATATCCTTTCTTATCAGTCTAAAAATATGTGGTCAAACTCTTATAAAAAATGGAGCAGGCACCTGTCCTTCAGGGGTTTCTGCAGGACACATCATTCCCCATTGTGAGTTATGCAGCTGTCTTGGCTTAGCCAATTTTCCTGTTTACATAGAAATATCACGAGTCATGAAGTTGGATACAAAGCAATAATACAGTAATACATGATATGGCAGATAATAAAATGTCCGAGAAAGTTGTACAAGATAAATGATAGATTTACCTTCACGTCCTATAGGAGAGTTGAGTCTTCGTAAGTGTGACAACGTAGAAGCATATGTCAATCTATTCAACACCTGCAGATGTCACAATACATATGGGTAAGAAGAAAAAGGCAAGTTAAAAAAACCCATCTCCTTAAATATATCAATGTAATGATAAAGATAAACACCGCAAAACAACCAGACCTGTGACACACCAGCCCTTGTTCCAGCTGCATTTGCTTGCCCCCAATTCCCAGTGGCAAGGGAATATTTAAGCCCACTGGTTATGGTTTTGGCCTTAATTGCAAATTGCAGATTAACATCTTTTCCATTGTCAACACACTGCATATTTAGGTAACAAGTTAAATTATTGACCAGCTAAAAACAATGGAACAATACGAATTCAAGTGGAAAATTGCAATTACCTTCTGTACATATCCTCTTACATCTCTCGTTAACTTCCGGAAAAGCTGCATAAACACAAGAGACAGCAATTTAATACCTCTTGATATCTACTAATACAACAATCCAGTCTCCAATATGAAAAACAAAAAAGTACCATTCTAAATAGGCCTCCAAGCAATGGACCAGCCAGATCAAGCCTCTTATTTCCATAATGATCTCTATCATCCTCGGCTCTCCGGCCAAGAGCACACAACAGCAGACGGTGGATAATATATCTGATGAAAGTAAAGGTAAGTCACTTCGACATAGAAACATAGACATGCCTAAAGTCGAAACACGTTAAAAAAGACTTACCCAAAGTAGTATGCCTTCTTTGTTTCACAGTACTCCCCAACTCCCACATGAGGAAGCATTTCTTTTTGAAGAATATCACGTGCATACCTGCAATACAGCAAGAACTGTGAGCAAAAAGATGATAATAGCTAAAAGGACCCTATTGCCTAAGACGTTATAAAAGATCATACTTAATTCTCTTCTCCTTTGTGACACCAACAGTGGCTCCTCTCTTTCCGATGTAATCTAGTGCCACCTGCAATAGAAAGAGTGATTAGAGATTAACTATGTAATTTAGTATCCCAATGCTATGAGATCCTTATTAGAATAAAATCAAAAATTATGGCTACATCCTGTAGCTCCCAATTTCTAATTCCTTCAGATGTTTCTAGGGGGTGATTGGATATCAAATAAAGTGACTAGTTCAAACTGAAACTGAAGTAATCCATTACTGAGTGTCTGGATAAAGTGATTATGTATCTGATTTTCAAACTATTCAGGGTAAAAAAAATGACCAGGACAATCGAGAAAGTAATTATCCAGTTCTGGTTCTAGCCATGTCACAGCGATCACTTCCAAATCACACATTCAAAAACCAATCTTGTGATAAAGGAAAACTAACCCATTGACAGAAAATAAATCCTTCCAAGATTTCATGGAAAACATAGCAAGCCATAGATGTAAATTATCTATATAAAGATGAT
>BQNB010058590.1:21533-32420 GCA_026074375.1 Tanacetum coccineum | reverse complement strand
ATCTGCACAGCCTTCTGTATTGTAACCTTTTCCCTTTTTGTGTTTTGAATATTTCATTTATAGTTCTTTGACTATTTGACTATTTGACTTTTGTCAGTTTATTCAGATTTTGTACCGTTTTAACGGTGGTGATTTTGTTAAGAATTATGGTGATTTATGGTTTATTATGATTAATAATCCCTTTTGGAATGTATTATTGTGTTATTTGTATTTCGGGTGGTTTGACCCGTGGATTTTGAGAAATGCCGAAAAACGTGTCTGACATGTCTGTTATTGTCCAAATGAGTTTTGAAGGGTTTAAAGTGTAAATATGTCATGTAAATGCTCTAGGTTAATGGAAAAGTATTTTTAAGGTGAATAAAAGTGCTAATTAACTTTGAGGAGTATTTTACGGTTGAGTTTTACGAGCTTTTAAGTGACCCCGACGCAAAAAAAAGAACCCAGACTCTCCTAGGATTCTTACCGTGGGATAGAGTCCAAAAGGGGGCATGATGGCTTTATTTTAGCAAGTTTGTCTAGCATTGTACACATTATATCCATTTTGAAACCAACACTCCATTCATTCTCATTTTTCATTTAAAAATAAAATAATAAAACACACACATAGGTGTGTGTGTGTGTTCGTCCGCCACCACAAATCACCATAAATTTTCCAACTTTGATCGAGAATGTGATATTCCAGGTTGATACGAGTATTTGGGTATTCATTTAAACAACGTTTGGGTTGTCCGGTTCGTGTCGAAATCTATATTTTGAAGACTTTTCTTGTAAGTTTCTAAATTTAAATTTCGTTTGTCCTTTTGGGTTTATATTGATGCATAGATGTTAGTTGTACAAGTTGATCGTCGTAAAAATTGATTTTTGGAAACGAAACGGATAAAAAGATGTGTTTTTTTGAACAGATAAAAGGATGTGTTTGGTTTGCGTCGAACATAAAAAGAAAATAAAGGGTTTTGTAGTTTTGATGTTGTGGTCGTGATGGTTGAAAAACATATATTGCTAGATAGCTTATTTTGTATAGTAGCTTGTATAGCTTATTTTGTGGGCTTTTCGTGGCTTATTTTGAGCTTATATGCTCGCGGCTTATTTAAGAAACACAAGGGATGTGTTTTTGGTTATTTGCTTTATATTGCGTATATTTGTAGACTATTTTTTGGCTTACGGTGTTAACCGAATATGTATCGTAGCTTATTAAGCTTATTTTAAAGCTTATGGACTAGTTTTGGAGCTAATGGGCTCACGGCCCAATAAGCATCAAATTAGTCATGGCTTATTTGATGGCTTATTGTGGTCTGGGTTATTTTCTACTTATTAGTATGAGATTATGTATATAAATGGGCCTTGGTTTTGGGCTTGGATCGTATTTTGGATGTATAATTACCTTAATGGACCCTTATTTGACCTTAAAGCCCAATAAGCTTTATTTAGTCGTTTTTAATAGTTTGTCGACGGACTTTGAAGTGAATGTATTTTACGAAGAGATATTGAACGTTATTTGGAAAACGTTTTAGCAAACGTTTTTAAGATTGAGATTTTGGATTTTGTCGAAAAAGTGTCGAAATGGTAAAAAGTGTTGAAATTAAGGTTTGAAACCTTTGAAAACGTTATATAAACGTACGGGTCATGTCAAAATTTCGTAAAAAGTTTATACTCGGAAAATTTTACTTACGAACATAATTTTTTGGTTTTAAATAATAAAATATTATTTTATTTATTTAATAAATTCACTAAAAGACAAAAAATATAGTTTTTCTCGAAACTTATCTAATATGTTTATTATGAGTAAACGTTTCATTTTCAACCATATTATGATTATTTTTACGGTAACTAAGGTTACTGAATGGACTTATCAGGATATATTTATAATTATTTATTATAAATATTTACTTATATTACTTATCTATTTTCTTTAAATAGTATAAGTATGTATCGTTGAGATATCGAATTGATATGATTATGGGGATAGATCGTCAACCATCACATCACTAAATTGTTATGTGTAATTGTACAACGCATCTAGCCTCTATGCATCAAACTTGAAGACTGTTTTGGAAATAAATAATTTAATGGGACATTAACTGGACTAGGTCGTGTGCGGACGTCGTTGCATTTGCTTGTGTGATTGAGTTTTGGTTTCTTAAGACTTGCTTGAGGCGAGTTCTCGTAGCCCCATTTTTCTACTGTTTTTCTGTTGGGGGAAAATGATACTCAAATGTGTTTTGAACTGTTTTGAAATTGAACTGTGCGAAACGTGGTTTTGTTTTTAGGACAATTAAGTGCTTATGATTGCTATGTGTACTATTTGTGATGTAGGGATTTTCATGCATGTACTGTTATTGTTTGCTGGGCAAGGGTTTGGTTTTTCTTGGCATTGTACTGTGTTTGGCATGGCAAGGGTTTTGGTTTTACTTGCATGTACCGTGTTTGGCATGCAAGGGTTGTGGTCCTGCCCTAATATAGTGCTCCAGCTGGTAGGCCCTTTAGGTGCGTAAGTAACATATTTGCTACCTGACTAGCGGGGATGCTAGGGCAGGGTGATCGACTAGCGGGTATGCTAGGTCGTGTTAACATGATTAGCGAGGATGCTAAGTCATGGGTGATTCTTATATATTTACTATCATATTACCCTTTTGGGCAACTATTTGTGGATATTGGCACAATCTTTTGGGTTTAAGGTCAAATCCTAAGAGCTCAAACAAAAAAAATATTAACATTATGTTGACGTTTTGTCGAGTATCATTTTCAGGTGAAGTGAAAGAGGAATAGGTTGGTATTATGTGATAGCAGGCTTAGGAGAATCCCGTGTGGATTTTTCATGTGAAGCCATGCGTGTTTATTTGTTTGGTTCTTAGTATTTGGAAGTTTTGGTTTAAGTTTGGATTTGGACCCCTGTGTGGGCATTGGAATTTTATAAGTATTCATGGATTTGGTTATGATTTGGGACATCACTCGAGGTTGTTCGAGGTTGATGGTCTTCGTAACACTTGACTTTTTATGCATTGTAGTTTTCTTTATATTTGTATCTTGTGTTATGATTGTATTTTTTTTCATTATGTTCGATATACGTGTATGCCTCATGTGTCGGGGTGTGACAGATGTATCAGAAGCCAAGGTCTATTAGAGAACTAGGTGGGTTGGCTATAGACTATTAACCTAAGATCGTCATTTTAATTGCGGTGATAGGATTATTAGTGCGCGGTGTTTCGACTTTTGCTTGCTTTCGTGTGTTCGGTTTGGTGCTTTAGGTTATGTAGTCATTGAAATGTGTGAGCTTATATGAGTACGATTTGGGAAAAGAGGGGATATAAATACGGGGGCAACGTAGTCTATTAAAAAGTATCACAACTTACTCGTACTTGGTAATGCCGTTCACACAAATTGATGTTGACACCATAAGGGGGTATTATGTGTATAATTATATATATAGTAAGATATTCTATATATATGTTAGTCTTCCTACCTACCTAACGTTGCCTATGTTCTCCATGTAGATAATGCGCCAAAGATGACGGACCAGAAAGTGCTAGCTGGCTAGTTGCCGAAAACGAGGCGGTGCCGTGAAACGGGTTGGGAGGGTGGAAGGGATAGAGGACTAGGGGAGGTAATGATGAAGTTTTGACGAATTAAATGGTCAAGGAAGACCGGGGTTGGGAGCGCAATGGGAATGTAGAGGGAGTCAATGGGAATGTATAGGGAGTCAATGGGGGTGTAAGAGGAGCACCCGACTTCTCGACGATCATTTCTCAACAATTACAGAAGCTCTTACTCACCATTTTAGCTCAGGTTGGTAACCAAGGAAATATTGGAAATCAAAATGGTAATGTGGTTAATGAGAACGTTCAGGAGAACGTTAGGAATGTGTTAGTGAATGGCAACCGGGTAGGTTGTTCATATAAGGAGTTCTTAGCTTGTAACCCTAAGGATATGAGGTAAGGGGGTGCTGTAGTTCTTATTTGGTGGAATTAAGGAAAATGGAGTGGTCCGTGCTTGAATATGAGTGGTTTTCGTATTACCAGAAAGTGAAATACACTGCTGGTTTCATTTGTGGTTTAAGCTTTAATGTGGGGGAACTCTCAGATTCCGACGCTAAGCCGGGAAGTTGCTTGCTTAGTCTGTTCATGGAAAGACTTTTAGTTTTTATGATGATAGTGGTTATGTCCTAGTCATGAGATGCAGAGTTGGAAAGAGTTGTGGAATTCACGCCATGGTCAGGGCTGGCCAGCTGCGTTTTATACCGTTAGGTTCATGAGTGGCCTAGGTTAGTTCCACTTTTGGTGAACTCCAGAAAGTTAGGAAAGATTGAGATGTTCGTGTATGCCTGCTCCACAAATCCATGGGATGGTGGCAGGCAACGGAAGCCAAAGACTATGCAGAAGGATGTACAGATTTTTGTGCACTGACCGATGAGGCTGTTAGGAAATGGACAATTAAAAAGGTTTGATAAAGAGGAATGTGGTGGGAAACCTTGGCAAGGATAAGATGTAGGGATGATAATTAGAGGACTAGGACTGGAAATGATTTTGCTACTACTGCAAACCTTGTAGGAAGGGAGAATGCGGGTGCTTGGCCCAAGTATACCACTTGCAACTCCTACCATGCACCCGGAGGGTCTTATCGCACATGTTTCAACTGTAACCACCCAGGTCATCTTGCAAGGGATTGTAGAGTTGTGCCTAAGAATGTAAACCCGATAAATGTAAGGAACCCAACACCTGCTCGTGAAGCATGCTATGAATGTGGTAGTACGCCATCTCAAGCGACTATACAGATTGAATAGAGCTACAAGGGTAACGGGAGGAACCGTCCAAAACCACGTTGTTAGTAATAACGGGGGGCAAGGGTCGTGAAGAAATAGAAACCAAGGGAAACCAGGCTAGGGGTAAGGGCATTCCATGGTTGGGAGCAGAGGACAGCTCGCCAGACGCCGAAAAACATGTGAACGGGTTCTTTACTTGAACTATATTTTGCCACTACCTTAATTTGACTCTTGGTGCCGACCTTATAGCTTTGTTTCCACTTCTTTTATACCTATGTTAGGCATAGAGCCCAGTGAATTAGGTTTTAGATATGAGATTGAGATAGCTAGCGGGCAGCTAGTAGAGATTGATAAGGTTATTAAGGGTTGCAAAATAGAAATCGAGGGTCATGTTTTTGACATCGATTTGATACCATTCGGGAATAGGAGTTTCGATGTGATTATAGGTATGGATTGGTTGTCTAATCACAAGGCTGAAATAATTTTTCATGAGAAATTAGTGAGGATACCACTACTAGATGAAAAGGTGCTTAGAATATTAGGAGAAAGACCGGAAGAGAAAGCAAGACTTTTGATGAGTGCTAAGACTAGAGATATTTAGAACACAAGACGCAGACTTGTTGTGGTTAGGAGATTTTCCAAAAGTATTTTCTGGTATGATTTATCAGGATTGCCACCTCTCTGGGAAATTGAGTTCCGGATTGAGTTAATCCCTGGAGCTGTACCGATTGCAAAGTCTCCTATGTTTGGCAGCCTTCTGATTGGGGAGTTGTCTGGACAACTCAATGACTTCAGGGACAAAGGTTCATTAGACCAAGCTCATCGCCTTGGCGGAAGCACCAGTTTTGTTTTATGGAAAAAGAAGGATGGTTCTATTGGATGTATATTGGACTATTATGAATTGAACAAGTTGACTGTTTAAAATCGCGGGGGGTGGTTTTTTTTTTTTTTTTTTTTTTGGTAGGTTGGGGGGGGGTTTTTGGTTTTCGGGGTTTTTTTTTGTGGTTTTGGGTTTTTTTTTCTTTGTGTTTTTTTATTGTTTTTTTTTTTTTTTTTTTTTTTTTTTTGGTTTTTTTTTTTTTTTTTTTTTTTATTTTTTTTTTTATCCGCTTACCAACATTTTCCGGCCAATAAATTAAAAAAACAAAAAAAAACTACCCGCTTTATAGGATTGATGATCTATTTGACATGTAATGGTTCGCAGGTTTGTCTCAAAGGAATAGAGCTTAGGTACTGGGATACCGTCAATTGAGAGGTCGCATGACGGTGAGGACATTCCAAAGACTGCGTTTAGAACTCGTTATGGACATTTCGAGTTCATAGTAATGCCCTTTGGTCTGACTAACGCACAAGCGGTATTCATGGATTTGATGAATAGAGTTTGTAGGCCTTATCTTGATAAGTTTATGATAGTGTTTATAGACGATATCTTAATCTACTCTAAGACCCGGGAGGAGCATGTAGAACACTTAAGGTTAGTCTTGGAACTGCTCAAGAAGGAGAAACTGTATGCTAAGTTTTCTAAGTGTGAATTCTGGCTTAAAGAAGTGCAGTTTCTTAGGCATGTGATAAATGGTAATGGGATTCATGTAGACCCTAGTAAGATCGAAGCTGTTAAGAATTGGAAAGCCCCTAGAACTCCGTCTGAGGTTCGCTCGTTCTCAGGATTGACTGGATAATATCGTAGGTTCATTAAGAACTTTTCTAAGATAGCTAAGTCTCTTACTATCTTGACTCAGAAGAGTAAGACTTTCAATTGGGGTAAGGAACAGGAATTGGCATTTCAAACTTTAAAGGATAAGTTGTGTAATGCGCCTGTTCTAGCTCTCCCTGATGGACCGGAAGACTTTGTGGTATATTGTGATGCGTCCGGGCTAGGACTAGGCTGCGTGTTGATGCAGAGAGGTAAAGTGATAGCCTATGCGTCTAGGCAGTTGAAAATTCATGAGAAGAATTATACGACCCATGATTTAGAATTGGGAGCAGTTGTGTTTTCCCTTAAGATTTGAAGACATTATCTGTATGGGACAAAGAGTGTCATCTATATGGATCATAAGAGTCTTCAGCATATTTTTAATCAGAAAGAGTTGAATATGCGACAACGTCGCTAGATGGAGTTGTTTAGTGATTATGACTGTGAGATTCGCTACCATCCTGGTAAGGCGAATGTGGTGGCTGATGCCCTAAGTAGGAAGGAAAGAGTAAAGCCTAAGAGAGTTAGAGCTATGAATATGACCCTTCAGTCGAGTATCAAGGATATGATACTAGCGGCTCAGAAGGAGACTATGAATGAGTCTGCAAGATTGCAGAAAGGTTTGGATGAGATGATAGAACAAAGAAGTGATGGGACTTTGTACTACCTGGATCGAATATGGGTGCCTTTGAAGGGTGATGTGAGAACCCTGATAATGGATGAAGCCCATAAGTCGAAGTTTGTTTTTTACTTTCTTGTTTTTTAAAAAACACCCAGGGAGTGATAAGATTGTATTTTGACCTTAGACGATAAGTATTGGTGGTGGGTATGGATGTACGGACTTAGCTGAGTATGTTAGTAAGTGTTTGACTTTTTAACGGTTAAGGACTTGAGCATCAAAGGCCATGCTGGCTTGCTCCCAGCCAACCTAAAATTATCGTATGGTAGTGGAAGGAATAGCTAGGGGATTTGTGACTAGTTGCCTTGGACTAGTAGTGGGAATGACATAATTTTCGTGTCATAGTGGACCCTGTTGGACTAAGTCTGCTTCATCTTATTACCTATGCGTGAAGATTATAAGTACGGATAGATTGGCTAGATTGTATTTGAATGAGATAGTTAATAGATATAGTGTGCCGATCTCGATCATATCGGATTGTGATAGTCATTTCACCATAAGGTTTTGGCAGTCAATGCAAGAGGCATTAGGAACTCGTTTAGACATGAGTACGGCTTACCACCCTCAGGAGACGAATGGTCAGTATTTAGTGAGCGTACTATTCAAACTTTGGAAGACATTGCTTAAGCGTGCGTTCCTGGACTTGGGGAAGTTGGGGATGTTTTATCTTTCCGTTGGTGAGTTTTCGTTATAACAATAGTTATATTGTAGTGTGTGATGTGCTCCGTTATCTTTTGTTGAGGTTGATAAGGTCAGTTTGATAGGACCGAGTTAGTACAGGAGAATACTGAGAAGATCTTGCAGATTAAGGATAGACTTAAGGCTGCGCGTGATCGTCAGAAAAGTTCTGCTGATAAGAGAAGGAAGCCTTTAGAGTTTAGTGTAGGTGACTATGTTTTGCTCAAAGTGTCGCCTTGGAAAGGTGTGGTACACTTTGGGAAGAAAGGGAAACTAACACCTAGATTTGTTGGACCTTTTGAAATTATTGAAAAAGTAGGCCATAGCCTTAGGTTACATTGCTGTTTTAAAACAAAAATGGAAATGTTTTAAAATTACTAGTGTTATAAGGTTGTATGCATGTTTCCTTATACATAATTTTGGTAACACTTGATTTATCAAAGATATACCCTAAAATTAAGTCATTTGTCATCCAAGTATGAAATCACTTGAGTTTGTTTTTTACTCTAAGACAGTCTTAGGTGAATTGCAAAACAAGATAATACAACAATCGTATGATCAGACCTGAGCCTATATAATTACTGATTTTGTATTGGATGACATATATCGAGTATGGTTGTTTAGAACTTCGACCCGAGGCATAAGATGAGGTTAAATGTAACCTTTGCCCTTTTGTGTTCTGAATATTTCATTTTTACTCCTTTGACTATTTGATGTTTGTCAGTTTATTCAAAAATTGTACCTTGTTGATGGTGGTGATTTTATGAGAATTGTGGTAATTTATGGTTTATTGTGAATAATAATCCTTTTTAGAGGTTATTATTATGTTAGTTAAGTTACGGGTGGTTGACCCGTGAATTTTCGAGAAATGCCAAAAATGAGTCTCGACACGTCCTTAATGTCCAAATAAGTTTTTGGGGAATAAAGCGTGGAAATATGTCAAGTAAATACTCTAAGTTATTGGAAAAGTATTTTTAAGGTGAATAAAAATGCTAATTAACTTTGGGGAAAATTTTACGATCAAGTTTTATGAGCTTTTAAGTGATCCCGACACAAAAATGACACCCCGAGCCCCTAGGATACCCCATGGCCGGCTATAGAACAAGAGAGGGAACAAGGAGGCAAATTTTTAGCTAGGATGTCCCAAGGTGGTACATTAATATTCTTATCACTAAATCATTTTCCACTAATTCATTTCATTATAACACACACACATACTTGTGTGTGTCTTGTGCGTCTGACCAAAGCAAAACACAAACACCAAAAATCTTCCAACTTTGATCAAGAACGTGATATTCCGGGTTGATACGAGTATTTGGGTATTCATTTAAACAACGTTTGGGTTGTCCGGTTCGTGTCGAAATCTATATTTTGAAGACTTTTCTTGTAAGTTTCTAAATTTAAATTTCGTTTGTCCTTTTGGGTTTATATTGATGTATAGATGCTAGTTGTACAAGTTGATCGTCGTAAAAATTGATTTTTGGAAACGAAACGGATAAAAAGATGTGTTTTTTTAACAGATAAAAGGATGTGTTTGGGTTGCGTCGGATATAAAAAGAAATAAAAGGGTTTTGTAGTTTTGATGTTGTGGTCGTGATGGTTGAAAAACATATATTCCTAGATAACTTATTTTGTATAATAGCTTGTATAGCTTATTTTGTGGGCTTTTCGTGGCTTATTTTGAGCTTATATACTCGCGGCTTATTTAAGAAACACAAGGGATGTGTTTTTGTTTATTTGCTTTATATAGCACATATTCGCGGACTATTTTTATGGCTTACGGTGTTAACCGAATATGTATCGTAGCTTATTAAGCTAATTTTAAAGCTTATGGACTAGTTTTTTTTAGCTTTTGGACTCACGGCCCATTAAGCACAAATAAGCCGTGGCTTATTTGTTGGCTTATTGTGGTCCGGGTTATTTTCTACTTATTAGTATGAGCTTATGTATATAAATGGGCCTTGGTTTTGGGCTTGGATCGTATTTTGGACGTATAAATACCTTAATGGACCCTTATTGGGCCTTAAAGCCCAATAAGCGATATTTAGTCGTTTTAAGAGTTTTTGACGGACTTTTGAAAGTGAAATGTATATTTACGAAGTGATATTGAACATTATTTTGGGAAAAACGTTTTAGTAAACGTTAAAGATTGAGATTTTGGAATTTTGTCAGAAAAGTGTCGAAAGTTTGAAAAATGTTTGAAATAAAGGTTAAAAACCTTGGAAAACGTTATATAAACGTACGGGTCATGTCGAAATTTCGTAAAAGTTTATACTTAGAAAATTTTACTTAAGAACATGATTTTTGGTTTTAAATAATAAAATACTATTTTATTATTTTAATAAATTCACTAAAAGACGAAAAATATATTTTTTCTCAAACTTCTCTAATATGCTTGTTATGAGTAAATGTTTCATTTTTAACGATGTTATGATTATTTTATGATAACAAAGGGTACTGAATGGACTTATCGATATATATTTATAATTATATATTATAAATATTTACTTATATTACTTATCTATTTTCTTTAAATAGTATAAGTATGTATCGTTGAGATATCGGATTAATAAGATATGTTGGGATAAGTCATCAACCATCACACCACTAAACTGTTAAGGGTAATTGTACAACGCATCTAACCCCTGTGCATCAAATGTGAAGATTGTTTTGGAAATGAATGATTTAATGGGACATTAACTGGACCAGGTCATGCGCGAACGTCGTTGCATTAGCTTTTGTGATTGAGATTTGGTTGCTAAAGACTTGCTTGAGGTGAGTTCTCATAGCCCCATTTTTTTTACTGTTTTTCCGTTAGGAGAAAATGATACTCAAATGTGTTTTGACTATTTTGAATTGAATTGTGCGAAACGTGGTTTTGTTTTTAGGACAATTATGTGCTCATTATTGCTATGTGAATATATGTGATGTAACTTTACTTGCATGAACTGTGTTTGGCATGAAAGGGTTGTGATTTTACTTGCGTGTACTGTGTTTGGCACTGGTATGCGTTTAATTACACATACCTTTCGCCATTAAAATCAGACTTAAATGACCAAAAACATACCAAAAATACTTTGT
>BQNB010058590.1:0-17661 GCA_026074375.1 Tanacetum coccineum | reverse complement strand
ACCCCCCTTTCTTAAAGTCTACACATTGTTGCTATAGTGACCACATGTGTAGTTGAGTTGGAATAGCTGCAGTTAGCACCACACTTGCACTTTCCATCTTTCTCGGCTGCAGGAACCTCCATCACAATAGTCTCGACAGTACTGCAAAAATAATAAAAATTTATTAGTACTTTCTTTTGATAACCATAAACTAACTTAACCAATGGAATTACCTTTTCTGAGTCTCGACTAGGGTGACGTCATATCCGTTTCCTTTCTTGCTGCAATTCAAGTCTAACTTAGTTAGAAAATAGAAGTTCTAAACTTGGAATTAGACGTGGCAAATTGACTGGTTGGGCATGTTGGGTAACGGGTCGGGTTGGGTTGACTAGAAACACCTTTTTGTCTGAATGTTATAACTTTTTACAACTATATTTTAGTTCAATAATAATATAATTTGTTTGAATAAAATTTTATTCCTCTTAAATTACACTTTGGACGACTTTCGACCCAATAATCTATGAATGGGTCCAATTAGATTGTGTTTTAATCTCAAACGAGTCAAAAAATATGAAGACAAAATGGGAATGCGTCGAATGGTTCAAATGAGTTGTATGTCATACAAGAACAGAACGTAAATAAACATTAGACGAAACATACTTTGTAACTGATGCTTAGAATGATGTATATACACATGGTCATGGGTGACTTACGTGCATGTGCTCTTGTCATTACAGTCACACTTACTGCAGGAAGACATATTAAGTAATTTGAAGTAGCAAAAGGGAACTCTGAAGGGTTTGAAACTTAGATTTGCTATATTTATAAAGCTTGTGCATGGTCTGGTATTTATACATGTGATGGTCATGGTCACGGGTCATTCGGACAGTTTTTATTATGCATTTCTTTTTGACTTGAGTATGTGTGAGAGATTTGATGATAGCATTGTGTGTCACGGGTCATTCAGACCGATTGTGAAACCCGACATGGAATCTGCATAAAGGTTGCAGTTTCATGCCAGGCCATCCAATTATATGGTACTTTATCAGCATATATTCCTTGCATAATGAACTTTTATTTTGCAAAAATTTGCATAAGATTGGTGGTCTTAAATTCCCGCTGTTTTCATTCTGGAATACTTGCAACATTGGATGGTTAACATGTGAGGCATGATACGACACAGAGTTGTAAAAGGTGTGCTGCTATATTCCTGTTTCGATTCTAATATGATAAAAAGCGAAGTAAACACTCCATTATTTCCACATCACTAAAGGATTCATTAACATTGGTAGGGAATATATATTTAGTGTTCTTTGCATCATTGATAAAAACCAGAATAGCTGTTGAAACCATCAAGTGTTAAGACCTTAAATCAGTAGTGTATTTTGTTCTTCGAGTTAATTAGCAACATGACTAGACGCATTTGTTGTATATGATCACACTATCCACGTCCAATATTTCTTGCCTATGATCAATTTTTTGAACTTTATGACCATTCACGTCAGCAATCCATATTACTTAGTATTAACTTAGTTAACCTTGAGTCCTCAATTGTTTATTTAGAGAGCGCACGATGAGTCTGTGCTCGAGAGAATAAACACTTACCCATGAAAATTTAAGCAACTTACTACAGGGTTAGGGTTTCTCTGCAGTCATTAACTTTTTAAGAAAATAATCATTTTTATTGTTTTTAATGAAAAGATTAGGAATTCAAATTCTTTTTTAGATATACTAATGAAATAATTTCCTTTAATACACTCGTATGATATTATTAAGCTTTATATATATATATATAAGAATATTTTCTCTTCTATATTTTTTCTATCTTTCCACTGTTGTTTATGATCCCACATGCCAATAATGAAAATAAGTTGGTGGGCAATATTAAAGTCTAGGTGTCCCCTCCTCTTACAAGTTAGTTTTTGAGTGAGTTCTATATTTAGACTTAATGCCTATGATTATTCAGATCACCACTATTCAGGATCAAAACCATCATCCAATGTAAGTGTAGTTGTTTTCTTATAAAAAAAACTATAATACACATATACTCTAGATTCTTTTTTTTGCCACTAGCTCATCGTGAGATTTGAAGTTGAGCTTAGTTTCTACTTGTAATTCACACTCTTTTTGCTTAATAAAGCTAACATACCTTTTTAATTATTTTTTTCAGCCAACAAGACAGTGGTCAAAAAGGATTCAAGAAGAATTGAAGATTCTTCAAAAGGACTTTACCCGGTCTGTTTTGCTAGGTTATACAACTTTTTCTTTCTTTATATTATTTACATTCAGGTTTTTTAACTTCCATTATTTTGTTACAGATATGATATATGTCCGGGTTTATGAATCAAGGATGGATCTATTAAGAGTTGTTATAAAGGGAAGTAGAAGGAACTCCGTATCATGGTGGTCTCTTTTGCTTTGATATTTGTTTTCCCAAAAAGTATCCAGAGAAACCACTTGTATGTCTTGTATCATTCTTTTTTCTTCTCAATTTTTGCCTATGTTTAAGTTTTTTAACGTGACAAGATCTAATGAATGAATTTTATTTTTCAAAAAGTGCATTGTCGCTCGTGTGTTTATTTGTGATGGCGAAATTTGCTTGAGCCTTTTAAACACTTAGTTTGGTGACAATTGTGAAAGATGGTTACCTAGGGTGTCTACTATGCTCAAAGTTTTGGTGTCTTTACCGTTTTGACTACAAAACCGTAACTCAACAGAGATGAAGATATCCGTTGGGATGGAAAGGACGATGGAGAATCTAAATCAATAAAATACAATGTGTACCCTAGTTTGCTCTCTGAAAACTATGGTCTACACCATCTATAAACCACAAAAGGTATTATTGTAATTAATGGCTAATTATATGATACTATTATAGTATTATTATCATTATCATATATACTAAAAGCCAAGTAACAGTAGCTACAGTGTAGCTACAGTATGGGCTGCATTTTCATGATGGGCTTATGTGAGCCTCTTCTATTTGGTCCAGTATAAGCCGAACTCATAGAGAAATTACAAAAGAGATAAATCAACACATCTCTAATTCTTCCTGAAGAATTGAGACACATAGTCCACCGCCTCCGGCATCTCTCTTTAATTTAGTGAACCAAATAGAAGAGGAGATAGAATATGTTAAGAAACTCCCTGAATCTCCATTGAGGATTTGACACTCATAGTAGAGGAGATTTTTAAAGTTTGTCTATGTAAGAAGGTATATTTTTCTTTGCAGGTGAGTTTATAAACCCTAACTTAAGGTTTTTTTGTTTAATTTAAGGTTTCATGCTATTAAAAACAGCAACGATTATCTTTTTGGTGCCGGAAGATTGCTGGCAGATTCTTCATTATCTAATCCCATCTTCATAATCGGTTAGAAAATACATATGTAGCTACTTTTCTTATTTGTTTTGGTTTATATTAATTCACGTTTTTATATGCTTAATTGAAAGTTATAGTTATGAGGGTTTTGTCAATTTCAGGATGTGGTTGCGGTTGCGGTAGTGAAAGTGGAGGAGATAGAAGAACAAATTGGGTATGTTTTACTTTGTGTTCATAGTTTTGTTTTTTTTGGGTTTGGCAATTTAGGTTGTAATACGGACAATAGTTTTATCATAATGGAATAACCATAAGATTGTTAAACCAAATATTAAACGGTTTCAGCTATCATTTGATGTTTTTTCTTCTCGATTTAGGAGTCAGGTGCGTATCCGAGGAAGGACTAATGTAATACAGTATCAAATGGTTATTCTATCTTCCACAGTATCAGGTGCGTATCTAAGATTGATAACACAATATTAGTTTTCTGTTTTATCTTCCACATTGCGAAAGGACTAATGTTAGACATGTGAGGTCGGACCATTCCAGATTGGGGTTTTTGGGCCAATATGTTTTAGAATTGGCTATGTGTGAGTTTTTTTATGCAGAAGTATACGAGGGAGTCGCCTGGGCTTATGAGAGAAAGGGTATCATGGTTTGATAAAACTGTGGATTTTATAGCATTTGTTTGACACATATTGCCATTAAAGAAATTTATATCTGTTGAATGGTTGTGAGAAATGAAAGAAAGTTGGTTTTGGTGCCATCGTTTACCTAATTGTCTACTACTGATGCTTTCGATCGGAAAACAAATCTGTAAGTGACTATCCTTTTCAACATCAACTACAAATAGTGTTGACTGGCTTATAAGCTTAAGTTAATAGGCTATAGTTCATTAGTTCTAAAAAGTTAGCCTATTTGCCTTTTCAGTTTCAAATAAGCCCGTCAACCTGAATATAAGCTGCTTCAAACAAATTAAGGTCTTTTGTAACTACTCATTTTGGTGGTTGATCAGTGTTGCAACAACAGTGATATGAACATGTATATCTGTATATACTAAGTGATTGGTGTTGCAACAACATACGAGGACACTGCTTTTCTGCCTAAAAATAAGCACAAAAACATAAGAAATAAGCCATCAGCGATGCCCACTAAAGACTTAAATATTTGTTTAAAAAAAGATAGTTGTTAACTTTGTGTGCTAATTTTTTTGTTTGGTATGATGGTGAAGGTTGAAAAAGCATTGGAGTAGTTTCTGAAAGGGGTGGCGCTTGGGTCGATGCTGGCGATGGTGGATGTGGGGTTGTTGTATTCGGAGATTGGGACTGATGTGCTCCGACCAATTTGCAAAGTGATGGTGTTTGTGAAAGGGCATGCTAATAGATTGGTTTGGTTGTGACTCACTGAAGTGGTGGGAGTTGGAATAGCTGCAATGGTGTTTACACAAACGCCTACATTGGGGACCATTGTGCCAGTGATCAAAATCGGTACGTTTGCTGTTGTTGCAAGAAAAGGCTTTAAGAAAGCCTGCTGACATGCCCTTGCAATGAGGTCGTAGTCTCTATACTATACTGTCATTACTATATATTTTGAAGAGAATTTGGTTTTTAGGCAATTTCTTTATTGTGTTTTGTGTTTCGTGCGTATGATGTGCTATGTGATCATGTGGTTGACAATGCGATTTTGGTTTCAGGTTACTACTGCTCCTGAGGCTTTACAACAGTCCAATTCAGGTTACTACTGCTCTTTGTGTCAATGATACATTCTTAACGCGATTCTAACCATTATATCCTCTGTTCCACGTCAAATGAAACTGGTGTTGTGCAATGTGCAAGATTTTCAGCGGGTATTGTATGGCTGAATTGTTCACAACCAGTAAAGGCGCTGACGATTTTGTAACTGGCTAGCAATTTTGTGTAACCACATTTGGAATGCGAGGTAAAGGCGCTGATATGAAATTTTTGCCTGCTGCATTGAAGGTAAAAAATAAAATCTGATGTCATTAGTAGCAGTTATACTTTGCAAACGTGTTCCATCCCTTCCTGCTCTGCAAACACGGTTAATTTTTCCCATAAATATACCTATTTAATCTTTGGTATACTCAGACCCCTTCATTGATAGGATAATGGCGGACAGTAGTAGTTCCAATTCATTGTCAAAAGGGGGCAAAAAAATGATAATGACACAACCAGAACTGAAGCCAACAGATACGAACAAAGACATAGAAGTAAAAGTGTAACCAGGAAGCATCATATACAGCTTTTGATAAACAACAACGGAATACTTTTTTGGCAAACGATAAATACAAACGCTGCACCAAAAGCAGCCCTGCTGCAACGTGCAGGTATATTCAGTTTGATCAGTATATTTTTGACAATACGTATGGGTTCAAATTTATACATGTTGATATTTAGTGAACTTGCAAATCACCACTACAGTTCATATTCTACGACTAATACTAGCATGAGGTGTGAGGGTAATAGGTGTAACTGAGATAGAGCACAACTTAAGGAATTTAAAATACGATTGGCATGTGATGGGGATTGTTGACTTTTACCGGGTCATCATAGATTCATAGACACGTTTAGTCTTGAAAATAATTATACTATTGCATTCTTGCATTCTGCAAAACTCATGAGTATCAGGGGTGGGAAAGGAAAGCGTGAGGGAAAAAAGGGAAAATGGAAACACGTGTTTCACCAAGAGTTTTGTAGACTTTTTAATGTATTGCTCACTTTTATAGGCAATGAGCTTTTTCTCAATGGTTGTGTTCATTGGATTGTTAATGACAAGTGTTCTCCTGAAAAGAATTAGGGAATCCTAAATGGTTGTTTAAGTCTTTGTGATTCATCTTCATCAGAACATGAGTTCACAATTTGGGTTATGAAAGAATGTGTTTAAGAAATATTGGTGTAAAGAAGTGGTGATAAAGCGAAGTATTACACCTGATGTAAGTCGTTTTTTGCATACGGTTCAAAAGTTTTGTGACTTGATAACATTAATCAAATTACAATTATTCAATGATAATCTTACTTCAAGTAAGAAAATGACCGTAGTTAGCGTACCTGTTCATTGTGTGACATCTCCTGATGTATATGATGGCTTTGTTGTGAAGTTTGAGTTGATTAAATATACGGTTAGTGAATTAAGTATTAACTTCATAGATCTATATGTGATGTGTTTTCCTGATTGAATTTAGTGTTTTGTTGTGTTGTGCAGCGACGACGTGCAGCTAGGTTTATTTTGAACTCTTCCGGATATATAGCGTCAACGCATGCTCCTTTGTGGGAACTTATTGAATTACAAACCAATGTGGCAGCTTATATTTCGAATACAATTCATTTATTCATCAGTATTCACACTATTCTCCTATTGTAACATATAAAAATGATTTTGTATATTTAAGAAGTTTTCTCCCTTTTTTATTACGATTCATGTTGCCCTTTATGTGAGCTTATTATGTATTATGATGTTATTGTGGTTCTTACACAATGCATAACTATTTTTAACAATAATGTGTTATACCCAATGGTATTACACGCCGCAGTAAAAAAATTGACCCGCTGCAACGCGCGGGAGATAAGCCATCTTGTTCAATAACATTTACGAAAAAGCATTCAAGAAGGAACCAACAATTAGAAAACCATAAAGATAAAATTGGCTTTCAAAGTAATACATACCTGATAAAGCGTTAATGCCATTCATGCATGTACTGAGAAAATTGGCTTGTCTTTTTGAAGAGTGAACAGGATCCATGACAATTTGTGATTCTTGTGGGTTGTGAACAAGAACCGAGAAACAATTATAGGAGCAGGTAATGAGTGAAGCTGCGATGGTTCATGCATTTATGTTTAGAGACTTAATTAATTACAAAATATCATGATAAAGAAAGGGTCAAAGGCTATAGAATACCAACGTACTTTCTAAAATATACCGTAATGAACAACTTACTTTTTTATTATCGATACCACCAACTTACATTCAAATTTTGTTTCAACTTGAACAAAATGTTTGTACCGTTAGTTATTATGTGGCAACGTTAGTCCATTTAGCTAACGATCGCTTGCATCGTTAGTCCTTATGTTCTTCCTCTTTGAATGTGTATAAAAAAAATTTCTATTTTTTTTTATAAAAATGTATATAAAATTTTTCGAAAAATGTGTGAAAATTTTCAAAAAAAATTCGAAACATAAAAAAATTTCGAGTTTTTTTTTTGAAACTTCTTTTTTTTCGAATTTTTTTTATAAAAATGTAGATAAAAAATTTCGAAAAATTGTGTGAAAATTTTCGAAAAAAAATTCGAAACATAAAAAATTTTCGATAAAAAATTTCGAAATTTTTTTTTCGAAAAAAATGGTTCGAAAGAAAAAAATTTCAAAAAAAATATATATGAAAACCACAGGGACGATTTTTGCAACTTCCTCAAACGATCGTTAGTTAAATGGACTAACGTTGCCACATAATAACTAACGGTACAAACGTTTTGTTCAAGTTGAAACAAAATTTGAATGTAAGTTGGTGGTATCAATAATTAAAAAGTAAGTTGTTCATTACGGTAAATTTTGAAAAGTACGTTGGTATTCTATAGCTTTAGCCTAAAGAAAGTCATTAACTCAGTCAAACTCAAATTAGTTAATGCCAAAATTTTCTATAATAAAGAGTTAAGAGCCAAAAAAAACAATATCCTTAAGCATTAACAACTTATGATAACAACGAGATTTTGAAAATGTTATCCAAATGGACAAATATATATATGTATCAAAACCCAAAATAAAAATGAAACACCACGCATTATGTGTAAGTAGGTTTTTAACAAGACGGACTCGGAATTAGAAGTTATGAACTGCATTTTATCTTAAATTATGTTACGTCATAAAAGTTGGAGAGAATTGCATATATACTTCTTTAAAAACTCAAAATTGCATATAATTCTAACTTAATACTTATAATTGCAAATATATATTCTTTCATACTAGCAAGGTGCCCGCGTTGCAGCGACGTGTACATTATGTTTAAAGTTCAACATGTTTATTCTTTTTATTAACACAATCAGCTAATAAGTTCACAATCATGTGCTTATCAACAATACAAAAGAAATAAGCCCAAAAGACCCCAAGCTAAACCCTCCAACCATTTAATCCATTAAAACAAATGATATAGACCTTTCTCATTGAGTACTTTGATCCAGAGACGAGCATTTCGATCCGAATTTAAATACCAAATCAAGACTATGCCGGTATTGTATTCAGTCGGTACCGACTCTCGATATACGGTACGGGACATGTATCATGAGTCGAGAAAAAAATTTTGGTCTACTAGTACGGTACTGGTACCGACTCAGGATAGTACCGAAAATACTCGAAAATTGAGTATTCGTATTTTTTTTAACTAAATTGCTTATCAAAGATACTCGAAATTTAATTGTTATTTGTTGAAAATAATTTAGTATGTTTATATTGAAAAAATTCGTATAGTTTTGGTGGAATTCTGTAAGTTTTGAAATGTTTGTAAGTTACGATTATCTTGATGATATGTTTATTTAATTGTTGATTGCGTTTTCTGACACGTGGTGGTTCAAAATCACTCGAAAAAACACGTTTTATCAAATTTTTTGTCACTGTTGCGGAAAGTAATAGCATGAAATCTGAAAAAAAAATTAGTTGAACAAAAAAGGGAAGTACCAGATAGGTTGATTTTTCCTGGTACGTGTATTTATACGATTCCGGTACCGGAATCCCGTCCGATACGGTTCCGGTACACCCCTTTCATGCTCGAAAATAATGGTACCACCTATTCGAACCAGTACGGTACCAATATGGTGTCGTGCTCATCACTACTACGATCGTTTATTTTGCCTTCGTTTATTAACCTTTTGATTAAGGTTATAAATTCCGCTTTCGCGTTCTGCGTCAAAAGTAGCTTTGATAGGTGATACATTGTCGATGTAGTCTATACAACATACATTTCCATGAATTTTTTTGGGTGCTTTGAGCTCTCAAATTTTGCTCGAGTTGACAAAAGTTACATATATTCTTTTCTTTTACCATAGAACCATCCAAAAATTTACAAGATATTCAAAAATTTACAATCGACATGGATATAAAAGGTCTTAGAATTCTATTTTAAAAAACGTTTGTTTTTACTTTATTGTGTTTTGAATACAAACCAGACCTAATAAACTAATATTCTTTTCAAACTTTACAACTAATAAAAGATGCTTTCCAAGTGGTTCTCGTCGACACGTTCAACATTCATATGTCATACATTCGAACCCACGTGACGTCATCTTTCACAACGTGCTATATATACAACTGTTTCACCAATATGAAACATTCTCATTCTTCAAACAAGAAACAACTCATAAAAAATATCTATATTTCAATGGAAACTTCAAAGAAAAAACGTTTTGAAGCTAAAGACGACGTTAAAATATGTGTCAAGAAAACAAGCCAGGTCCAAAGGGAACGTTTATATATTGGTGGTTTGTAACGGCTGTGATGTGGGTAAGATGAGTTTTTTTGCTATATGAAAAGGTTACAAACAGGTTTGATTATTTGATGAGCAAAGGCTGTTCGTTGAATGTTCGTGTTCCGGGCTGGGTTCGTGGAATCCGGCTTTCGAGTTGGAGGATTTTGGCCAAGTGGATGATGGTGTTAGGGAAAGCAATATGATAAACGTTGTCTATGTTGATTCTTACGTAGACGACAACTGAGTAGAAGTCCGATTAGGAGGCTGTTTGAGATTGCTTTTAATTTTCTTATCTGATTGTTGTGTTTTGTAAACGGAGAAACCAAGTTTGCAACATTTGGATAGAAAAAATGTATCTGTTTTTTAATGTGTATATTTTGGCTGCTTCTCTTTAATGCATTAAAATAACTCTATTAACTATTCATGTAAACAATCCCGACTTTTGGTACCTATTGGCTACAAAAAAGTTACGGATTCTTTTTTGTTCCATCTTTTATCTCTCTGTTTACTGAGCAACACAGTTTTTTATTAGTTTTTTGTTTATGTATTTTTGATTGTTTAATTCTTTTTGACTTCGTTTAACTTGTATTTTTTTCCCCCCCCACCCCCCTGCACTTTTCGTTTCTCAGTTTTATAACATAAACAAAATTAAAAAAAAAATAGAAAAAAAAAATCAAAAGACGCAAAAAAACATAAAGGAGATACAAATGGTGTTTTAGGAAGTTCCTTATAACCTAACCCTTAATTCAGTTGGTTAGCATGGCAATATGCATTGCATGCTAATAATTGTATATCGGGTATGTAATATATTTTTTCTGTCTTTTAACAATCTTGGAGGGAGGGGTATGGTGTCATGCCACTTTTCCATGCCAAATATTACTTCAGCGTTTTCACTTTTAACATCTACTGTCTTTATAACATTTCATCACTAATAACTTGTCAAATTCTTATGTCATTTTCCCATTTGAAGCCCCATCATATCCACAATTGTATTTGATTTTTCTATTTTTTAAAAACAAATTAATTCACTAATTTAAAATGAGTTTCTAATACAAAACTTTATAAATAATACGAATGAAAAACATACGAAAAAAATTCCATATGTTTATATATTTATAACGTAAAGAGGTAAGAAGAAGAAAATTATGTAAACTCCATTTCATTTCATAACAAACACAAATACCCCATATTTCCTCCTCCATCTTCATCTTCCTAGCAAAGAATACATACAAATTTACACACAGTAACTACATGTTTTAAAAATATAAGCAAATAGATTATTATTTTCTTCAATTATAACCTAATCTCATTTTTCTGGCCTCTTCCCCAACTAGCGTCCGCCACTTTAGTGGCGCCGATGGCTTTGGCGGGCTGCTCCGATATGGTGGCGGTAAAGTGGTGGCGCCACCTCCCATTCTACGTAGATTTGGCGCCGATGCAATGTTAGCATACCCCTCCCTCCTATAAGTGTAATATATGTGTGAAATTTGACGCATGTTATAGGAAAGGGTATCATCACATTTGATCCATGCAAAATCTATGTCACATGCAATTTGGCGCAATTTGCATGGAGGGATTATATTGTGAATGAAAGATATCACACAAACACATTGAACAACTTAGAAATTCAATAAACCCTTATAGGGTGTCTTAAACGGGACTTCAACGAGAATCACTCTTATTTTATATAACTCATAATAACTTCCTTTAAAACCTAATTCCTCATTACAAATTTACAAATGGGGGGGGGAAAATTTTTTTTGACCAGACGAATCTTGAAGAGAAAGCTAAATATCTTGACTATATTTAAAATAGGTCAAATGGCACAAAAAAGCATTAAACTTAATGTCTATTTCTAATTAGGTTTTTTCTCAATTCCCGTTAACACACTAACCCCCATTTTGTTATATCTCTATAATTAGTTGTTAATTAAAAATGAAGGGACCAAATTGTCATATTATCCAAAAAATCAATATAAAATAGCATACTTTTCTTGCCCAAAATCCCCCCCCAGCAATGTATCCAATGATTTGTAACAGTTACCTTGTGACAACCAACAACATTTTTACATTATCTTGTTACTATGATCAGTTTTCATTCCTAACGCATTTTCTAGATATCTTTTCCTCACTCTTTTCATCAGCGCGGAGTCCATATATTTCTGGCCTTTTACTCTCCAACTTTAACATAATATGCTTGTCTTACACCCGCCTAGTGGCATAACTGATTGTAAACACTGGAGAGGCAGACAAAGAGCAAAATGCAAAATTTGTCGTTATTAAATTATTTTAGGATCATTTATGCATATAGGAGGAGCTGAAAGATCCAATTAGTTATCGATGCGTTCAATTTTTAACATCTCATCATGATGAAAATCGTTGACCCTTGCGGGTGAGAAAATATGTTTGCTCTTCTATGTAAGCTGTTGATAAATGTAACACTCTCAAATTGGGTCGCAGTGGAATAAGGGTCCGGGGCGTGTTATTTCATAGAATATATAACACATGATTATTCTAGAACGAATAAAAATGTCGTTTCTCCGCTTTAAAAAACCGATACATTGGATTTAAACAAAGTAATTTCGTTACATTCTCGCCCGAAGCTCTCACTTGTGTCAAAAGACAAAGATTACTAGCCATCTACAGATATACAAAATTAATGCGACAACTTCTTTTAATGCAGATGATATCCAAATAAAAACCACCAATGTAGCCCTTGGCACCTCTTCTTACTTGACCTTCCTGAAAAATACTCTGCTTCTAAAACTTCAATCCAATAATGTTGGTGAATTAATAGGTTTGTTTATATCGGTATAGTGTAGGTCCCACAAAGATTTTCCCCTCAAGGTATGATAATGCAACAGATGCAGGATCCATCACTCATCATTGTAATTTCGTGCCCTAGTCATGCACACACCGCACGAACGCTTCCGACAATAATGTTTACCACTATAAATTGGCCTTCCATTCCCAAGTGTGATGTTATAACCCGCAACTCCTATATTCGACATGTTATAAGTGCGTCCTTGCCCAGTGATATCATAATCACACCCCCAGAACGGGGATCGTCATATTCCAATAGATTAGTCATAACATTCGCGCTCACATTCCCCTAGTAACTGACAGTGCGCGCCCACATGATAATGAGCTCAACTAGGTTATCGCTACTTAGCGCTCCCACTCACCGTATCATCTATGTAAAACTCTACGCACACTTGGGTCCCCAACTTATCAAACATGTTGCATGTTTCCACTAACCCAAAATATACTCGCTCTCTATTGTAAAACCTAAACTCCATGGGATACCGCTGTAGCAGGCTAACTCCTAAACTCTACTTGAGTGTGCTTATATCAAGGCTTATATCCAGCCCAAACACCTGCGCGCACACTACCCCCCCCGGTAATGGATCGAGTGCAAACCCCTAATCCAATTATAGACCTCGGCCTTATATCACGTACCTAATCACATTGGCGGTAACTACTACCATGTTATTATTTCTATATAGCTAATTCACCATCTAATTGCGCTTTAGTGAATTTCGTAGTTATAAAACGTTTCTACAAAACGTTTTATAAATATACCTTTGGTAAAAAATTGACTTAACTTTCACGTTTCACAAATCTTTCTTGCGTTTCTTATGTCCTACACTTGCGTATTAAAAAAAAGACGACGTATCAAATTATGACATTTTTTGTATTTCATGTCCTCTGGTGAACAGTATTTTACTGTTCACACCAGTTTATAAAGTTATTTTATAGTTTTAGTTGTTGTAAAACCCGTAAATGTAATAACTTATTCGTTTTAAACCCGATTTTAGCGATTCCTTCTCGAACCATAGTCTGTGTAATTGAAGGGTGTATCAAAATTATCACATTTAATACATTTGGGTCTCGGTATGATGTAAATTTTACTGCTTTTTAGTTTATAAAATTACTTTTATAAATGTTCTAATTATCGGTAAACGCCGTATTTTATGCGTTTTAGCCCTTCGTTTTTAGTTAATTCTTTCGAGCTCGATATTACATTGAAAGTTTTATTTATTTTATGAGGTTTACTATAAACAAATGTTCCTTAGATGAACAGTAACTTTTATAAAAAATTGTTTTATAAAAGATATTTTTTTGTATACATGATGTTTGGTTCTTTAACTCGGTATGCATTTACTTCGTAGTTTGTTTTTATTTGAAAAAATTTAGTTGATAGTGGTTTTGGTTGCCTCTATTTTTGGGGTGTGGTTTGAATATAAAAATACCTAACCTTATGTGTGTTAGAATGGGGTATTACAAGTTTTTTTTTTATAAAAATTCTTTTATAACTCCGGTTATTATCGTAAAACTCGTAAACTACGTATCTTTATCGTTATTAACCCGTTTTTCGAGTTTTTTACCTTTTTGGAATCGTCATGAGGTGTACTATATTTATAAAACATGATAGGGCTGTCATCATACACGAACCAAAACAGCCCCTTTTGAACTCATTATGTATACTTAGTTATAACTTGTTTTATATACCTTTTTAACCTAATAAAAATACCACAAGTTATCCAATACTTATTATATACTATGTCATATATATAATAGTGTCCATTTGTCCATCATATGTCCACATGAGTCCATGATATCAAGATTAACAAGTCATTAACATCACATGAAATCAATAACTTTCCTTAAGTAACTTTACTTACTAGTTTATACATATACATTTTTACACTTAACCAATATGTTACAATACTTATAATCCCATTATATAATGATATTACCAATCACATAACATATGAAAAAGTGTACAAAATGATGATCACAAGTAAAAACTCTTTTTACATGTTTAAAAGTCCTAAATGGTGATTTTTGCTATAAAGAACATATATACACATAAAATGATAAATGTAAAGTGATTAGAGTTTTTAGATAACCTTATGATGATGTATGATGATAACCAACACAATCTAAACCCTTGTTTAGATGAAAAACCAAAGCTTACAAGCTTAGAAAACCCTAATTCCAATAGAAACCCTAATCTTGCTTTTCTTGCTTCAATACTTGTAAACCTTTAACCAACCCTTGCAAACAACTTAAGACATCTTAGATATGATGTAGGTATGTGTGTATGGCCTTGGAAAATCAAGCTATGGATTTGCTAAAAGGGGTGTTTGATGCCGTGGCTATGTAGAGAGAAAAGGGAGGGTAGAAGTTGATTTTTGGTAAAGAAATGCAATGTATGTTTTTATCTTCAAGTGTAAGACTTATAAGCTAGTTACTTGTATTATAACAAAGACCAAAAGTCTAAGCAATAAGAGGCATATGAGTCCTTATGTTCCCTATTATGGAGGTGATCCCATGAAATCAAGGAAGCAACTTGGCTAGCTAATTTATCTAAGTGAAAAAAAAGAAAGTATACTTGCACATTTAAATGAAAGTGTAAGTAAATATGTAAGTGTAGTCTTGCTATATAAAATGTATACTTGTAAATTGAATAAGTCTTGCTTATTTCTTGTATATGGGGCGTCCTATTTAACAACCATGGGTAAAGTTTATAAACTTTTTGATCATTGGAAATAATAATAGGCATTTGTTGAAGCGTAGATTAATTAATGTAGTTCCGGGTATGCCTAAACGTACTTTTATCGCGAAACGTAAACAATTTACGTAACCAATAAAATAAAATGAACAAAGTTAATAATTATCCTCAAAATAATTATCCTCAAAATAATTACTTAACACTTGCTTGATGTAAACATTTAATTGTTTGATGCCCGTTTACATTGAATGACAATTTTTAGCTTACGCGATTTAACTTAACGATTATAATTTAAAAGCAAACGCGTACATGACCAAAAATAAATAGCAAATTAAATGACGTCGTAAATGACCTGAACGCTTAAGACGCGGCACTTGACGACGGTGCGGTCTTTGTGAAGAGGTGCGGATACTTCTTTCGAAATTGGTCTTCATGTTCCCATGTAAACTCAGGACCTCTCTTAGAGTTCCATCGAACCTTAGCAATTGGAACATGGCTTTTCCTTAACCGTTTGACTTCTCGATCCTTAATCTCTACTGGTTCCTCGACAAAATGACGTTTGTCGTCAATGTGGAGTCCCTCCAACGGAACGGCTAATGGTTCGTCTGAATAACACTTCTTTAAATTGGATACATGAAACGTATTATGAACCCTGCTCAGCTCTTGAGGAAGCTCAAGCTTGTAAGCAACGACTCCAACTTTTTCCAACACTTTGAAAGGTCTAACATATATGTGGTTTAGCTTTCCCCGTTTGACAAAATGTATTACTCCTTTCCAAGGTGAAACCTTGAGCATTACTCTATCTCCAACTTGAAATTCCATCGGCTTGTGCTTTAAATCGGCGTAACTCTTTTGTCGATCACGAGCAGCTTGAATTATTTGCTTGATCTAAATGATTTTCTCAGTTGTCTCTTGAACTATTTCTGGACCAGTGAGTTGAACTTCTCCAACTTCGGCCCAACAAACAGGTGAACGACACTTTCGACTATAAAGTGCTTCAAACGGTGCAGCCTTAATGCTAGCGTGATAACCATTGTTATATGAAAACTCAACTAATGGCAAATGGTTAACCCATCCCTTTCCAAAGTCGATCACACAAGCACGCAGCATATCCTTGAGAGTTTGAATAGTCCTCTCGCTTTGCCCGTCAGTTTGCGGATGATATGCAGTACTCATATCCAAATTTGTACCCAAGGCCTTCTGAAGTGACCTCCAGAAATTTGATGCAAACCTAGGGTCGTGATCACAAATGATTGAGACAGGTATCCCATGCCTCGTGGCTACCTCTTTTAGGTGCATTCTTGCCAATTTTTCTATGGGATCAGTTTCCCTCATTGGTACGAAGATTGCGGATTTAATAAGTCGGTCAATAATCACCCAAATGATGTCATAACCTTGTGACGACTTAGGAAGCTTCGTGATAAATCCATAGTGATATTATCCCACTTCCATTGAGGTATCTCGGGTTGCACCAACAAACCCGATGACCTTTGATGTTCAGCCTTGACCTTAGCACATGTCAAATATTTGCTAACATAGATGGCGATGTCGGCCTTCATATTGGGCTACCAATATAGCTTCTTCATGTCCTGATACATCTTGCCAGAACCCGAATAAATAGAGTATTTTGACTTGTGGGACTCGTGCATGATCACAATCCTCAAGTCGCCATAACAGGGTAACCAACTCCTGCCATTTAAGCATAAAGTTCCATTCACACGGGGTTCCAACTTTTCCATTATAAGCTTCTCTGGATCCTTTGAATTTTTAATCAACATACCTCTAACATCTTCGTTCTTGATGTTCTCTGGTTTCTGTGCTTCAGTCTGAGCATTCAGAATTTGTTTGGGAAGATTCAAACCAATAGTCATGACTAAGGCTCAAACCCGTAATGGCTTATTCTGTTCTTTACGACTTAAGGCATCTGCCACTACGTTTGCTTTCCCCGGGTGGTAACGTAGTTCACAATCATAATCGCTGAGCAACTCTAATCAACAAAGTTATCTCATGTTCAGCTCCTTTTGATCAAGAAAGTGTTGTAAACTCTTATGATCTGTGAATACCGTACACTTGGTTCCATACAGATAGTGTCTCCAGATTTTTAAAGCAAACACTACTGCACCAAGTTCCAATTCATGAGTCGTATAGTTCTTCTCATGAATCTTCAATTGGCGTGATGCATAAGCAATCACCTTCTCTCTTTGCATCAACATAGCGCCCAAACCTTTGATCAAAGCATCGCAATATACGATAAAATCTTCGCTTACTTCAGGTAAAGCCAGAATTAGTGCACTACACAACTTTTGCTTAATCAGTTGAAACGCTGCTTCTTGCTTGTCACCCCAATCAAACTTAACTCCTTTCTGAGTAAGCTTGGTCATT
>BQNB010058589.1:2385-36192 GCA_026074375.1 Tanacetum coccineum | reverse complement strand
CTCAAATGAAAGTTGTCTTTATTTACTTTAATTTGTTGATTTTGACATTTTTGGTCCATCTAACTCGGTTTATATATATTTTCTACATTTTATTTCTTTATTTTGGTGGGTTGAATTTAAAATTTTTTTGGAATTTATTAAAGAATTCCTATTTTTTTTAAATGATTAAAAAAAGACCGGTTTTGAGATAAAAACATATCTTTTTAATCTATATAAAGACTGGTTGGATGTTGTTATAAAGACATGTTTCGGGGCGAGAGAACCAGTATGGAGACCAATTGTTAAGGAGACCATTTCTTAAGGAGAGAACCGGTGTCGATTCTCTTATAGAGATTGGTTGCATAACCGATTTTCATATGTTTCAATCATGGAGATACGACCCCTTAACCCCCACAACATAATAGAAAATATATTGCTCCTAATTTAACTCCAAAACTTTTTAGCAATATGAAAAGAGGTTTTTCTGGGGAACACACACCTTTGTTTCAAAGTATGCTAGCAATTCAAGCAGAATAAGGTGAAGGTTCAGGACATCCCTCTGAACCTCAACCACCACCTTATACTGCTCAACATACTAATGTAGAACCAATCCCTAATGTTGTATCATCATCACACAAAAAAACTCAAACACCTAGGCAAGCCTTAAACCAGGTCACTAAGTTACCTCAGACTAGTGAGCCTATACCCAATGTACCGGATGAGGCTATCTATTAGGAGTGGGATGACAGAGTGGAAAGGGCTACCACTAGTGTTGCTAGCTTAGATGAAGAGCAGGCTATTGGTAACATTAATAGGACCCAATCCACGGCAATACCTAATGTGCCTCTTCCTCGGGGAATTGGTACAGGTGGTAGTCCCAGCTGCCAAGAAGCCATGGGGGGTTCCATTGTTCATACTAGGTCTGAGAGGGTACCTACACTGCCTCGTGATTCACCTCTCCCAAGAGTTCACACACTTCAAAGTGATAAGGGCCGTATGACACTACAAGAATTGACGGTTTTATGTACAACTTTGTCCAAGAAAGTGGAAAGCTTAGAGGCAGATTTGAAGCAAACTAAGCAAGTATATGGTGCTGCTTATACCAAGCTTATCATAAAGGTGAAAAAGTTAGAGAAGATTGTCAAGACAAGCCATTCAGAAGGAGAGCCAAAATTATTGTTTCAAATGATGAAGAGGCTTCAGAGTATTCTTCCAAACAGGGGAGGATGATAGAAGAAATTGATGAAGATGTAGGAGTTACTTTGGTTACTCCTACACAGGGAGAAGACCAACCTGAAGATCAGTTGGGAGTTCTTAGTGCAGCTAAAGTTCTTGCAGATGTAGCTAAAACAAATGTTCACACTTATACTAGAAGAAGAAGGGCAGTTAGTACTGTCAGTAGTGGAATTAGTACTGCTAGTAGGTTGTTTAGTATTGTTGAAGAATCAGTTAGTACTGCTGGTTCATCAATGCCAGTTAGTACTGCTGGTATGGTTCAAGAAGTTAACATTAGTATTCCCTCACCAGTTGTAATTAAAGATAAAGGTACAGGTAAAATGGAGGAATCTGAAGATGAACAGATCAAGAGAACAAAATTACAGCAAGAACAAGATAGGCTTGGACATAAAGCAGCTGTGAGACTGCAAGAGGAACTGGATGAAGAAAAAAGACAAAGGATGGCTAGAGTTCATGAAGCAGCTCAATCTTTTACTGAGGAAGAATGGGAAAATATTAGAGCAAGAGTTGAAGCTGATGAAGAGCTATATAGGAGACTACAAGTAGAGGAAAGGAACAAGTACAGTGAAGTTGATCAAGCAAAGATTCTTGTAGATCTTATTAATCAAAGAAAGAAATATTTTGCTACACAGAAAGCTGAAGCAAAGAGGAACAAGCCTATGACACAAGCTCAACAGAGGAATTATATGATTAATTACATCAAACACATGGGAAGTCATACACTGCAGCAGTTGAAAAGATATTCTTTTGATGAGCTCAGGGAATTATTTGAAACTACAATGAAGAATGTCAACACTTTTGTACCCATGGAGACTGAAGATAGAGGAAGAGCATCAGAGTTAGCAGCTGGAAGTTCACAAGCAACAATTATTGATTTTGCAAAAGTTGGAGGTTCTAAAAAGGCTGCAGAAGCAGAACTTGATCATGAAGGTTCTAAGAGGCAAAAGACTAATGAAGCTTCAGGATCAGTTCAAGAACAACCAGAAGAAGAGGAAAAAGAATTGTCACAAGAGGATTTACAACAGATGATAATGGTAGTTCCAGTGGAAGAAGTTTATGTTGAAGCCTTACAGGTCAAATATCCAATCATTGACTGGGAGGTTTACACTAAAGAATCTAGAAAATGTTGAAAGATCATCAGGGTTGGTAATCATACAGAAGCATATCAATTTGTAGGATCCCGTAATACTTCACTTCATATATTTAAACACGAAATTAGATCAAGAAAAGAGATGAGGAGATGAGTTGTTCTAGAGAGAGAAAGAAGAGAGAGAGAGAGATGAGAGAATATGGAAAGTAGAATTATTTAGAAAATGAACAACTAGCTTTTTCTAAATAAGAAAAAGCTTATATACCCCGTCACGCTAAAGGTACGCGCGGGATATTTAACTAGGACCCCTCTTGATATTTTTTAATCCTTTATAAGCTTTAATTAAGCCTCTTGTAAATGTCTTTGAACCATAAAATCATTCGTTTGGTTTTCCTAAACCAAACTGTGCCCTAAATAACATTTTGAAACCCTAATACCCTAATTTCGAACCCTAATAAGCTATAAGCCATAAGATGTTGTTATGAGCTTATTCTATAAGCTCAATTATCATTTTTATAAGCTTAAAAACAAATCCTAAAAGCCCTAACCCATCGAGTTGTTGTTTATAAACCAAACATGCCCATTTTGTATTTTTAAGCTCATAAGCTCTTTTCATAAGCTACAAGATCGTAAAACTTACTTATTTTAGCTTATAGTAATAAGCTATATGCAGCAAATTGATTTTGAGATCAAAAATACAAAGATTATGGAATTTGGACTAAAAACACAAAACATTTCATGCATAAGGGTATATATTGTAACTTTTGAAATTATTAAACTTTTGGGCCAAAAGTGTAATTATCCTAAAGTTAAAACCATAAGGGCCTGTTTTGCCATATTTCTAAGTTAAGGGTTAAATGTTTAAAAATATATTAAAGTGTTAAAAGTGTAAATTAATATATACCAAGGGTATATATTGTCATTTTCATATTCTCAAAGGTCTAAAATGTAATGTTTTTATACTTAATATATAAAAAATATATTTAAATATTATAAGACTCGATTTTATTAAAGCCCGACACATTTGTCGTTCTCATTCGTCGATCGAAACACTATAAAATAATTATGTTATATATTTAACATAATTTATCATCCACTAGCTTTTGAAGAAACTTAAAAAGATAAAATCCTATCATAACGTATCACGTTACTAGGGAATTTCATGTGAGGGACTTTCATTTGGGTAGACGTTTTGACCAGTTGCTGGATTTACAATTTAAAGTGTCCTAGCTCCTCAAACGTTTACTGCATGACCTCTGGATTATGATAGCCCGAACAGTGATACGATGTTTTCACAAACTAATAAACCAAAATCATTTACGTTAAACTTTATGAAATAAAGTTTTGAAACATTCAAACTAAGACTTAACATATTACCTCAGGTTGCGTGACGATACCGTTTATTTCCAATTGAGTCACTTTTGACATCAATCAACTACCTTATCAAGGTGAGTTCATAGTCCCACCTTTACATGTTTTCTAAACTCCGTGGGGAGATACATGCTATAAACCATGAATACAAGTATTTTCCAACTGTATGCTATCCGGATATATTATTGCCTAAGTTACCTCCATTTGCCATAAGGCCCCACTTGATCATAACCGATAAGTACTTTGCGAAGTAAGCGCAATGCGTGAAATAGATCTATGGACTGAACTTTTCCGTCCAGGTTCTGTACATACATGCAGCGAACCATTTCATTTGAGGAACCCAGTGTTTCGCAAAGCCGACCCGCTAAAGGGTAATAACTTATGAAATAACATTGACTGTAAGGCTTCAGTGTCATGAGCTTAGTGCAATAATATAAAAATTTTTACCATGATAATTGTATTCGTTGCAATTATTACTATTACATTGACTTGTATTCAGCTATTACATTTTAAACTTGTGAATTTCACTCAACCTTTGTGTTGACCTTTTTAGCATGTTTATCTCAGGTAATTGAGCAACCTATGGCACGGAGTGGCATTGGACTTGAGGACGTCCAAACTTGTTATCATTCAAACTCTATGTTTTCATATGTATGTTGAGAACCTCCTTTTGTAAAACTCTGAAAATAATAATTGGGAAAATGAAATTTAAATAATTTTCCAAACGTCTCTTTTGAGTCATTTTCTATGATTATAACTGTTGATTCATGAAGTAATACCCCAATTTAGCTTCCGCTGCTATATGTCAAATATGGGAGTGTTACAGATTGGTATCAAGAGCCGCGGTTATAGAGAACAAGGTTAAAACCTAAACTATAACTACTTTTTCCATTTAAGAAAGTCTTCCATGCCACTACATTTCCTGAATAGTATGTAAAGATACATAACTATTATATAAATAACTTATGTTATTTTACACTGGGTTGTTACATAATTATGTCTACATCCACCCACCCTATTATTGCCCTATCTGATTCCTATATTGAGGATGCTTTTTTCTCTACAACTACTCCTGACTATACCTTGGCTTCACCAGACTATTCCCAAGCCTCACCGAGAAACACCTCTCCCGACTTTTCAGAGGATTTATCTAAGGATCTTTTAGCTTCGCTAACCATCTCACCTTTCCACGATGATCCGTATATGAAGGTTATGCAAGCATATAATGCTACCAGTAATGAACTAACTATTCCATTACCACAAGCTCATATTGCTCCACCAACTATTTTGCCTCAATCTCCAGTGTCACCACCATGACCACTATTTGATCCCCGAGATTTGTTTCTTCCCGAGGAGATTCTGCCACCTCAGAAATGAGCCTGTTTCCTATCACCCTTCTTTACTGATTCTTCCGCCCCACCTCAGGTATTTAAGATGGGAGAGAGTTCTCATATGACGCGTTTGGAGCGCCATGAGGAACATATCGAGACTATTTTGAATCACTTAGATGAGCTCCCTCTTGAGCGCATTGAGCACATGGAAGATAAGATATAAGGGGGGGGGGGGTGGGGGGGGGGGGGGGGGGGGGGTGGGGGGGGGGGGGTCTTGGTAATGGTCGAGTAATCATACAGCGAGATTTTGACCAACTAAAAACCAAACTTCAAGAAGCCCGTACCCAGATTGCTGTATTTCAGAGAAAGCAAATGGGGCATGACGATGTATTGTCTTGTGTTTGCTCTTTCAGACCTCTACTCTAGAGATACTCATCGAGGATATCCAGTTCGCTACCGAACAGTTTAGGAAAAAAAGAAGTTCCTTCTGGACAAGATCCATGAACTCGAGAACCATAAGGGAGGACCACTAGACTACTGATCGTTTGAAAATCAATGTATAATATACGTATAATATATAAGTATAAAGAAGATTGCTAAAAATCCTTGAGGGCAAAGATTAGAAGCAATTTCTACACAAAAATATTATTCGTTAAACCGATAAGTATTTACCGGGTCGTTTTCCCAAAGATTTATGAAATTGAGACCACGTTTGTTGTTTGGACAATGATTTAAATTGGTTCAAAAATGATTTATTTTCTAAAATCCTAAAAGTGAGCAAATTAAAGGACAATTAAACCTAACTTTAATAACGGGAAATTAAACTTTAACTAAAAACGCAAAACGGGAACCCTAAACGGTGACTACAAACCCTAAATTCCAAAATAAACCTAAAATAATTTTTTTACTTTTAATAGAAGTTCTAATTGACTAAAAATAATTTTAAAGAAGACTAGAAACAGAAAACGGAGTTGAATTGATCTTAAAACACGAAATATGTAAACGGTAACGAATCTCGTTCCCTTAAAAAATAAATTGCAATTTTAAACCTACAGAAGCAAAATTATTTTTCCTAAACTATATGATAAGAAGAAAATCTCTAAAAAAGATATATATTTTGACTTTTTTATAATTTTTTTATGAATTAAAAACGATTTTAAAGAAAATTAAATATAAAAAATACTAAACGTTTTATAAAAATTATGAAAAAATTATGAAAAATAGCTTGAACAATAAGGAATCTAAGAAAAATAAGTTGGGAAACACAGCTTATTGAATAAGCTGTGTAATAAGCAAAAACAGCTTATTATACCTAAAGGGTCTAAATTGTGTATAAGAATTAAATGAAAGGAAAGTCTAACGGATGAGCTATTGTAGCAAAGTGGTTACTATGTGTGTGGAGTGGGACGAGTGTGTGTGGAAAGGGAGGTCATGGGTTCGAATCCCATGGCTTCCCTTTTTCCATTTTTTTTATTTTTGAAAAGTAAAAAAAACAAAGTTGTAAAACAGATGTAAATAAGCTAATTTTGTAAAAGCAACTATTTCTAAAAATTAGTAAATAAGCTGAAAATGGCTTAAAAGGCAAACAGAAATCACTTTACTCTTTTTGCATTTGTTTTTAAAACTTAAAAAGACAATTAGGCTAAAATAATGCTATACTAAAAACAAAACTAGCTAAGGTTATCTATAACTAATCTAATAAGCAAATTTAAGCTGAAAAAATAAACAAAAAGAGCAGGTAATAAGCTGAAATAGCTCAATAAGCATATGGGTCAACACTGCATACAAAACAGACAAACAACACACTTTAAGCTGAATTTCCAATAAGCAAATGGAATCTTGTGGCTCTTAGACCTATACCTACTAAAAGCTAGTATTACTAATTATTTAAACCAGCTTTTGAAAACCATTTTGAAATCTATAAAAGCTAAGAAAAAACTTATAGAAGAAGCTAATGCAGACAGACTACTACTTTTGGAATTTGAAACTTTTTTAATGAAAAGACAAAATGCAAATTTGCAGATTAAAAACAGACACTTAATTAAACTTTTTAAGCTAAAATAAGCCCTAACCTATGTAAACTAACTTATGAACTACTAGTGCTTAGAATTTGAAAGGCTAAATCCTACATATGTCAAATAAAAATTTAAGCTTGAGAGTGGCCAAATTCTATATATGCTAGCTGATGCATTTGACATGAAAACTATAAAAACTTATAAACCAACAAGTGCAGGTTAAAAACTTGATTCTAACACCTTAAAAACACTAAACTAAGAGCAAGGAAAGCAAAATCAACTACTAGAATTGTCTTGAGCTAAAATTGCATATGAAATTGAGCTTAAACTAACAGAAGCAAATAACTACTTACTTAATGAATTAAGAACAGATTAAAACTTTTACGTTTAATTAAATTTGTAGAACCTTTAAGATCCTTAAAACTTGGATTCATAAACTCAATTTTGGAGTTTCAAAATGATTCAAAAGACCACAAGGCTATGACAGTACTAACTCATGTTAGTACTGCCATAAGCCAAACACTCCTTTAAATCACACAAACCCATATTAAGCTTATGAATTTGAGGGTTAAAGCACAAAATGAAAATACCAGATTCTAATAAGCTTCCAACAGACTTAATGGACATAAGTAATCAACTAAATAAGCAAAAATGAGAAGCTACAATCTAATGCTAATATTTTTGGTATTTTTGACAGTTTTTATAAAATAATAAGCAATCTAAAATCTAAGCTAACATATTAACATATTAAGCATTAAACAACAATTATTAGCAAAGATAGACTAGATTAAACATAAATAAGCTAAATAAGCAGTTTAAAGCTAAAGTGCAGAATTAAAACTTAAAAAGTAAAATGAAGAACTTACAAGATGCCTTTGCTTAAACAAGGCTATTAAATGCTCTAAGAGCTATCAACAATCACTCCAGCTATCCAGGTTTTTTTTTAGTGGGGATAAGCTTAGGTCCGGTAAGTTCATTCATTAATTGAATTTTCCCTTCATTAATAAGCTTTGGTAAAATGATTGTGAGAATTGATATGATAAGCTCAACTCAGCTTTTGAGAGCTTAGCTATTGATCGCCAGCTTAAGATAGAGATGACAGCTTAATGAGAGCTTTATTAAACAGAAGAAAGCTTTTTCAACCATTTTACCAATCTTCTAGTGAACTAGATTTAAAACATAAGAACTTATAAGTGAACTGCAAAAATTTATTAATAACAACAGATTACAAAGCATTTTTAAATAAAGTTACAAAAGAATTGAACATTAAAAGCCCTAGAAAATAACAATTAGCTATAACGATTGAACCCCCAAACCTACTCCGTGAATTAAGCTAGATGATGATTGTGAGTGAGTATGCTTGTATTTATAGTTTCTGAGTAAAGTTTCTAGGCCTTCCAAGATATTAGACGCTCCTTTTAATCTGAACCTTTCAATCATTGCCAATCATTGGATCCTCATTCATCACCGTTGGATCATTAAGTGAGCACACGGATTGCCAACGTGGCATTCCGTGTGTCAGACCCCTTTGTGCTTCTTTTTCAAGTAATTCAGTGTAAAATCCCACTTCTTGGTGTGCTTCCTTCCATATACGCGTGTCATTCTTTGTACACTTGGACCAATAAGGAGCTTTGGTGACGTTTTGTTTTGCCAGATCATTGCTTGGTACTTGAATTGATGAGCCATGTCCTTAATTAGAATTAACCCTTTGATTAGAGGTGGGTTAATACACGAAGACGCTGAGATCAGTAACAAGAGTACCGCCCTTTTTTACCGTTTGAGAGTTTGACTGTGAGGTGGGGCTTTGACTGGAATGGGATTGGGCTTTTTAAAGGTTATGGGCCACGGTTTGTTGGTTTTTGGGTAACGATTGAGATAACGACCGTTATCTCTTATAATATAAAGAGATAACGGTGTTAGGGCTTTAAGGGTTATTTTTGAATTAAGCTTACTTTGAGGATTGTTTTCAGGTGTTTTGGGATTTTTGTAATTCATAAGTGGGAACAAAGGGGGGGGGGGGGGGGGGGGGGGGGGGGGGGGGGGGGGGGGGGGGGGGGACCACGAACAAAGAACCCACGTGGCCAGAGTTGACTTATTACCAAGGTGACAAGATGACCCTTTTGCTAGAAACTTCCGACTCTTTTGTACTCTATCCGTTCCCATGTCCGTGTTTGTCCGGTTTTTGACCGTTTCCTTGTGGTTTTTGCAACATCCGTACCTACACAATCACAAAGACAAAACAAGCAATATACAAGCATTTTTATGCACAAATTTATCTTTTTAGGTCCATTTTTTATTTATAAAACAGAGATGTGTTTTTCCACACATATCAAAATTCCCCATACTAAGTGATTGTCGTGTCCTCACGCAATATTATATGCCCTAAAACCAAATACCTCAAAACTTCCCCAAACTAAATCTTTGAAAAGTAGCAAAGACTTTGTGGGAAAGTAAAGAGAATGCACAGCTTTAAAACACCCCATTTTCCCATTTTTCAAAACTTTTTCCATTTTTATGATTTTATAATTTATAACCTAACTATTTATTCATGTGTGACATAATGTATTGTTTTCATTATTCATTGATAACTTTTAGGATCATGGAACAAAAAGCACTTAAAGTGTCTAAAAAGATAAATTTATCGTCCCCGACTTTCACCTCTCCAAGCCAAGCTTAAAAACAAGATCATTGCAAAATACAAGTTATGATGCTAACACTACTCATAAGAGCTAATTGTGTACTTACTTTTCCTCCCTTATTCCTAATTTTGTATCTCAAGATTTTATTTAAGTCATATACCCGAAGGCTCTTTAAGACTTTATTTCGATACTTATTAATTCCAAAAATAAAGCGTAACGGTTAAAAACGCAATAATTAGCTCCTAGCCCTTTTCAAAAGAAACCAATGTCATCAAGATTAAAGTCCACATCGAGGCGACCAAAATTTGGCTTTTATTAGGTTACTTAAGCAAGGTACCATTCCGTCATATACCCAAGGCTCATTAAGAACATAAATGGGGACCAACTTATTTGCACCGATATACCCTAAGGCTCTTTTAAGGTACAAACAAGACAAAAATTAAGCAACAATATCCATTCCATATACCCTAAGGCTCTTTAAGGAATGAATAAGGCTATAATTTCACTTATTAAATTCTACTTACCCCATATACCCTAAGGCTCTTTAAGGGATAAGCAAAATATTTATTAATGTGATACATATAGTATGCCAAATTAAGTATTCCTGATGTGTACTCATCTTAATCACAAAGGAACTAAAGAAAACTTCCATTAACTAATTATTAACCAAAAAACCGCACAACTCTATATTAAACAATTATATATAAAAGTGAAACAAGCTAATGGGAGAAAAAGCCACAATTAACACTTATGAGCCTTAAAGAAATCCAACTATTCTATGTTTAGCATCAAAACTTATACTCTACTCTATCATCTCTTGTTCTTCACAATTTAAAATTTCTAATAAAGAAACTCGTGAATACTTAGCCTAACGAATTAAGATTGGCACTTTAACAAGTCACATAGACTGGCAACAATCTCAACTCTAATAAATCGATCTTCGCATATTTAAAATCAATTATGGGAACTTGCAAAGTCTTGACCTTTTCAAGCTAGACTTGCGTTTTATAGCTCCTTGTATAAAAGATTACAAAAAAACAACTATTTATAGTTTAAGAGAAAGCTAAGATATAAAACCGTCGAGTCAAAATAAACTTTCATTCTCACCCACAGAAAACCTACATCGTGCAACTATTATTTTTTTTAATTTTTTTTTCAAATATATATATATATTATTGAAAAAACAAGAAACTAGATTATATAAGACTTAAAAATTTAAAAATTTTTGTGGGAAAACGGGGTACGTGAGAACAACGGCAAAAGTAGGCAAGATCATATCGAAGATATACTACCCCATACTAAAATTAAACATTGTCCTCAATGTTTCCTAATCTAAGGCTTAAAACCCCATACTAGAACTCAAAAAGTCGAATGCATAACCCAAACATGAAGAAAGTATCACAAAAATCTTAGCCGTTTATTAAGTGTGCTAAAAGATAGATGTTAGTCGATAACAATCTTTAGGATATCGGATTTCCCCAAACTAATGGCAAGCAAAGGCTAGGAAGCTCGAGTGGACCGGGATAAAACACCAAACACGAGAGTCTTCAGAAAATTTTGGGTGAATCCTGCAAAAATCACAAGCACAAACAACAATCGAAAGAGTACAAGCCTCCTCACATCACAATAGAAATAAGAAAGAAGATAGAAAATGGATAAGCATGGGGTGCCTCCCATGAAGCGCTTTGTTTTTGGTAACCGAGTCACATATCTTGACTCGATCCCCAAATTTATTTCCGTCCTGTGGGAGAAAAATGTGGAGATCCTGGACTACCTTGGTATTAAGGTCCCCTCCGAAGTAATGGCTTCACACGATGACCATTCCACTTAAAGTTTGGACCATCGGGTTGAGATAACTCAATGGTTCCGTATGGAAAAACTTTTGGTGATAGGGGAAAGGTCCTGAACCAATCGAGTTTTTAGCTTTCCGAATTCTTAAACGAATTGAAGAGTAAAACTCGATCACCAACATTGATAAATGCGTTTTTGCTCTTTGAGCGTTAAGCTTCTTCGTCCTTCTCTTTATAAATCAAAGAATTCTCGTAAGCTTGATCACGAAGCCCATTAAGTTCATGGATAAGTGTAGAATACACATATCCGTTTGTACTTAAAATAACCCAATTAAACCTAAAACAGTCCAAAAATGGCAAAAATATGCTTGAATTTGTGTTTTGTTGTGTGCAGGAACGAGATATACCAAAATACAAGAAAACGTCAAATACGGAGCTAGCACGGACACGAAATCAGAAGAGTACAAAAAGAAGCAAAAACAAAGCCAAGCCAGAAAGTGATGAGTCAACCTCATCAAATCATGTCAACAAAAGTCAAAAGATCCTCGAGATTCCTTGTTTAACCGTCATAGTTTCACAAAAATACAAAAATAACCCCTCACCTCTAATTGGGCCTTACCCGGATCTAGTAAGCCCATAACTAGCCCACTTCCTCTTTAATATAAACCACAAGGGCTAAACTTGCATTTCTTGAAAGTTATTTATAACATGAAAAGGAGAAAAAGAACACAAGGGCCAAATTTGCAAATTCTTTAAAGTATAACAGTTTTAACTGTCAAAAAGAGGCGTGAAACCCGTTTACTATTCACCCGTCGTCCCACCTTTCACCCCCATGGTAAAACAAAGGGCAAATCAAAATCAAAGGGTGCGTTAGTCAATTCAAGTAAGCTCAAGTACAATGGCAGGGTCATTAAGGTCAAATCAAGAGATTCATTACCCTCTCTCAAGATCAAAGCCACGTCAGTAATGGAGAAAGCACAATTATATGTGGGATTTGCACTAAGCTCACTCACAAAGGAAGCACAAGCTGTCACATCAAGGAATGACAGCTTGGCAATCCTTGAGTGCATAATTTGATCAAACGGCCACAAATGAAGCTCAAACGATTAAAGAAATGATTGGCCAGGATTGAAAGATTGGAAAGCAAGGCAAGAAGGCTAGAATTTTCTTCGTTCACCTATAAATAGGCCTCACCTCTCACACACGAGATATCTAGTTTTTTTTACACGAGTTTTTAGTTTAGTGGTAGCTTACCTTTTAATTCCTAGCTTAATGTTGTTTTTAATCTTGTATTTTCTTTTTAAAAGTATTGTAAGCAATTTTATTTTTAATTTGGAAATTCAGTTTTTCTTAATCTCTCCAAATTTCTTTTTCGTAAGCTCTCTTAACTAAGCTAAATTCTCTCAATAAGCTCTTAATAAGCTATTTCAGTCTATAAGCTGAAATAGAGCTTAATCAATTCAGTATTATTCTTATCTAAACCTTAAAACAGTTAACTTACATTCACTATGGGATGCATTGGAATTGAGCTTATGGAAGGGGGATCTAAAATGGAAGGATCCCCAAGGACTTACATCTATAAGAGAATGACACGCTGACAATCCTCAGGTGTCCACAGCTTGATCAAACGGCTACAATTGATGCTCAAATGATTGAAGCAATGATTGGTTGAGATTGAAAGTTTGGTGAGCAGGGCAAGAGGGCTAGAATCTTTCAAGGCAGCCTATAAATAGGCCTCACTTCTCACACACACACCATCTAGTTTTTAGTAATTTTTAGTCTAGCTTAATATTAGCTTAATAGTGTAGATCTGCTTATTAGCTTATTAAAGTTGCTTATTAGTGCTTATTTGTGTTTAGTATAGCTTAATAAACTCAGTTGTTCATCTGTTTTAGCTTTTGAAAGTTTAGATCTTTGATTTTCATATATTAGTCAATAAACTCCTAAAAAGCCAAAAATATTAGATAGCATAATATTAATCTTTGATTTCTAGTTAAATCCAGCTGTTAATTCATGTTTATTAAGCTTGTTTTAAGCTAAAAATCATCTGGTAATTAATACTCGTTCATTAAGTTTCACTTTAAAAGTTCTTCTCAAATCTGTCTAGTATCTTAAGGGGTGTTTGGTATAAGTGTGTATGACCTCTTAAAAGTCAACATTACTTGTGCAATTTGCTTGAGTCAGTTGAGTTTTCATTAAAGATTAGTTTTCATTTAGTTTTTTATAAGTTAGAGTTCAAAATTTCAAAAGATATGGCTTATTATCTTTGTTTTTACACCATGGCAGTTTTTGACTATCTTTTTGCTTGTGAAATTTTGATCGAAAGCCCTTAAGGCATGGATCTTGCTTGTACTTTGTCTATACACTCTAGTAGAATGTGTCTAAGTGCAAGGTTTCCCTTAGGAAACCTGCACTTTTGAGTTGCACTTGTGCATAGTGCACCAGTACTAACTAAAAGTTAGTACTGCTCTCACAAGTTGGTACTGCCACCTTTAACTTAATTTTTAGTTAAGTAAGAATAGGATTTAGGATCTTAGATTTAAGTAATATTAAGTCTAGATATAGCTTAATATAGAATAAGTCGTAGATTACATTTTCTAGCTTATTCTCCTAGCTTATTTTGCTGTCAAAAGTAACTAAAAAACTTCAAAAAACCAAAAACAGTACTTAGGAATTTTAGGATTTTAATTTGTTTTTTAGTTTGCTTGTTTCCTCCTCATTTTTAGTAGTCTAAAAGTACTTTAAGCTCTATTATCTTTTCATTTTTAGGTTAAGCACATCATAAGCTCATTAGAACTTCTTTCCTTTTACATTTTGAACTAGTGTTGAGTTTTTTATAGCTCATTTTCTAAAACCAAGGGTTAAACCCCACTTTCTGAGGTCAGCTGAAAAATAAGCTCTTATTGAGCTTAATTGCATCTTAATCAGCTTTTTAGAAGTCTTTTCCTTTTTAATTGTTAGCTAAAAATAAGCTTTCTAGAGCTTAATAAGTAAAACCAAGGGTTAAACCCTCCTTTCTGAGGTCAGTTAAAAAATAAGCCCTTATTGAGCTTATTTTTATTTTTCACCCAAGTAACTTTAATAATTTTTGTTCCCACTAGCTTCCTTACAACTTTGCTCTTTCAAGTTTTAGTGATAAGCTCGTTTAGAAATTGAGGCTTATAATTGCACTTTGGTTGTTATCCGGGGTAAGTTCCTCAGGGACCATTCTTGTGTAATTTTTGCTGTGTTAGTTAGTTCTTCATAAAGCCTTTGCCTGTTAAATGTTTTAGCCTAGCCCTTAAGTCTTGATACACATTAGTCCCCTAAGTTGGTTTTAATTAGCTTAATTAATAATTAGGGTAGTTTTATAAAAATTTTAGGACTTTATTTTTAATAGTTTTATATTTTTATATTTTTAATTAGTTTGAAATTTTGAATATTCATATCATTCAATCTAAAAAGCCAAAAATAGACTATCTTTTTCTAAAATTTCCTTTTTACTTAATTTACTTAGGAAAAATATAATTTCAATTATTTTATATATTTCTTTTTAATTTTTAGGATTTAATTAGATTAAAATAGTTTTTAATTCATATTAAATTCAAAATAATCAAAAAAAAAAATGTTTTTTTCTTCTAAAATTTTCTTTTGTCTTATCTTAGGTTTAAAATTTTAGTTTACACTTTTAGGGGTTAAAATTTAGTTTACTTGCTTAATTGTCACGATTTATTTGATTCCCGTATTTGTTTAATTGTTGTTTTCTTTATAGTCATAGTTAATTGTTGCTTTAGATAATCAAATCATCCATTTGCTCATTCAAATCAGAATCCGAACTAAAACGTGGTTTCAATTTCACTAGTCGTTGGGGAAACGACCCGGGTGATCATACTTACCCGGTTTAATATACGTATTATATATTATATTATATATATTTTTGAGAGTGAATTTTATCAAGGGTAACTTGGTAATTTTCTTAATTACTCTTAAAGTTATATTAGTATATATATTTTGGGTATATAAAACTTTCAATCAGTTTTTGGCGCCGTTGCCGGGGACTAGTGTTTAAGATTCCTCCGTTTTGTGTTTGTTGATTTGGTTTGAAGATCCTTTCACCCTCGAAAGTTTCATTTTTGTTTTATAATTCGAAAATCCAAAAAAATCATAAAATATAAAAAGTAAAAAAAATATTTTCCTTTTCTTTTTAGTATAAGTAAAAGTTATAAAAAAATAATAATATCAAAAATATAAAAAATTGTCCTTTAAAAAGAAATAAAATAAACAAAGTTGGTAATCGAACACCAACAAATAATATCTTCTATTGAGATATTATCATTTCAATTTCCGGTGAACTTGCAATTGTTCCCAAATCGTAATCAAAGATTTAACACTTGCCATTTGTGTCTCTACGAAGTACGGCTCACCTTGAAAAGCAATTTTCAAGAGCTACCGTGAAGTAGTTGATTATTTGGTTTAAGTCTCTTTCGTGTAACCGTTAAAATTCATTGCTAAAAAAAAAATAGTGTAAAGTTTTGCTTTTTAATTGTTAGTTTTCTTTTTATGCGCACTCGTTCGCAATCTCGAAGACGTCGACAACAACAAACTCTTCCGGTAGAACCAATTGTTGAACAAAACATTGTTCCAATGGCCGACAATCGTACGATGGCCCAAATGTTACAAGCACCCATCGAGGGTTATGAAGATGCTATAGTTGTTCCACCAATCAATGCTAACAATTTTGAGCTTAAACAACCTTTAATCAATCTTGTGCAAAGCAATAAGTTTACGGGTAGACAAGATCCCCACAATCACCTTCGATTTTTTAACAAGGTCACTTCAACGTTTAGACATCCCGAAGTTCCGAACACTTCGATAAAGCTTTTGCTTTTCCCTTTTTCTCTAGACGGTGAAGCCCGAGATTGGTTAGACAAGGAACCTCCTAGATCAATTCTCACATGGGACGACCTTGTTTCAAAATTCATAAACCAATACTTCCCACCTTCAAAAACCACTTACTATCGGAATGAGATCATTACTTTTTACCAAAAACCAAACGAAGCCTTTAATGAAGCATGGGAACGTTTTAAAGGACTCCTTCGTCAATGTCCTCACCATGGCTTCTCGGAACTACACCAACTCGATACTTTTTACAATTCTTTGAATTCAAACGATCAAGATGCCTTAGATTCTGCAGCAGGTGGCAATTTCTTAGACAAGATGCCTCAAGAAGGTTTAGCGATTATTGAAAGCAAGTCAAAAGTTTGTTACTCAAGGAGTCGTGCTAATGATTCAAGAGTGAGTACGGATGTCTCTTTATGAATTCTTCATCCTTCTAATAATTCTTTCGATATATGACAACAAATAGTCGCTTCTCTTGGGATAAGATGACTATTATTAAGATCGTCTCTACATCCTCCCTCGGCTCGCGCTTAGCGAAATGCAAAGCTTTAGTTGTTCTTCCACGACCAATAGGACTCCGTCAAAAGACGGTTGAGGAAGTATGTGTTACATGTGGATCGAATCACAATTTTACCCATTGTCCGTTAACTCGAGGTGGAAATGATTTTCCCGTTCTTCATGACAACATCCAACAATTTCAACAAACCGCAGCCGTTGGCAATTTTCTTCAAAGAAACCAACCTTCCAATTTGGCAAGTCAAATGAAACCACCGGGTTTCAATCAACCGAATGTCCAAAACAACCAAAACCGTTACCAAGGAAACAATTTTAATTCGAATCAAAACCGTGGAAACAATTTTAACTAAAACCATCAAAACCATCAAGGTCAAGTTTTTCAACCACCAACCAATCAACCACCAACCAATCAACCACCGGTTTACCAAGTTCCACCATATCAGGCTCCTACGCCCCAAATCCAAGGTGTTTCGAAAATAGATTTTGAAAATTACGTCAAGGCAAACGATGCGGTGTTGAAGAATGTTTAAAATCAAGGTCAAAATTTGCAAAATCAAATGGCTAATGTCACGAGTTTGTTGACAAGTCTTTGTGATAATTTCAAAAATTCTGCCTCTACTTCGAATTCAGGAACTCTTCCAAGTCAAACCGTAACTAACCCTCGTCAGCAAATTAATGCTATCACCACAAGGAGCGGTAAGACTTTGGAGGAACCTTCGACTCCTCTTGTTCCTACACCCGATATTTCTATTCCTTCAAAAGAACCCGAACAAAACTCGGAGACGTCAACGGAAAAAGTGCAAAATCCAAATTTGGAAAATACCGCACATATCCCACCTCCGGAAGAAGAAGAATCCATTTTTATGGAAATTCCAAAACCAAAAGCAAAGAAAACCGTTAATCTTGATCCTAATTCTCCAAATCCTAATTCGTATCAATCTAAACTTCCATATCCCGAGAGGATGAAAGTGAGAGAGAACGATAAACCAAGTGCTCAACATAGCCGGTTTTTGAAGATGTTCAAACAACTCCGTTTAGAGATTGGATTGAAAGATGCTCTCGTCGAAATGCCAAAGTTCAACAAATGGTTAAGCTCATTGCTAAGGAACAAAGAGAAGCTCGAGGAGATCGCCATCACAACTGTGAATGCTGAAAAACCCCCCCCCCCCCCCCCCCCCCCCCCAATATATTATTGAAATTATATAAATATTTTATTTTAAATAATATCCCCCCCCCCCCCCCCCCCCCCCCCCCCCCCCCCCCCTATTATTTTTTTCCTGATGTTCTGCTATCATCATGAACAAAGTCCCCGAGAAGCTCGAAGATCCGGGAAAATTTCTTATCCCATGTGCTTTACAAGAACTCAATAGGACTAGTGCTTTAGCCGATTCAGGAGCTAGCAGTAATCTTTTACCTCATTATATCTACAAGAAACTTGGGCTCGAAGCTTTGACTCCTACTCGTATGACACTCGAGCTTGCCAATCGTTCCATTACTCACCCGATGGGCATAGCCGAGGATGTTGTAGTTAGAGTCGATGGTTTCACTTTTCTGTGGTGGTTAATTTTGAACCCGACCCGAGAGTGCCTATTATTCTAGGAAGACCTTTCCTTCGCACTGCGAAACCTCTCATTGATTTGTACGAAGAAACATTGACTTTAAGGGTAGGAAAGGAAGAACTTGTTTATTATGCCGATAAATCTGAGAAAAATAAAAGTAAGCATTTTGTTCACGCCATTTCTGTCATCGATTTCTCAAAAGATGATCCGTTTAGTTTGGCAGTTCACATAACTCATTCTGATGGTCTTCTCCTAGTTCTTCTCGGTGAAGACGAGTGTATTTTGAGGAAGTTCACCGATGAACTTGCTCCTCTTGATTCGTTACCACCGGGTAATGATGATTCAACTCTTAAGAAGGACTTGCATGAAGAGAATTTTCAAGTTTATTCAAATCCTCTTTTTGAATTTGATGACAATTTCAAATCTAGCTCCATAAATCCTCTTTTTGGTGAAATGGAAGAAAATGTCGAGATCAAAAATTCCAACGTTTCCGATGAAGCAGTTATTTACTCACAATCTGTTAATCCGATAAGGTTGAAGAGTTTTGCTCTTGTAAGACAATAATGATATAGATCGATGATTTTCTAGTATGGAGTGTCTTTTAATTGGAGGGGCAGGGGGGGGGGGGGGGAAAGGTTATTTCGATTCAGAAGGAGATGTAACTTTTCTTGATAATCTGCTTAGTGATGATACTACCCATAATCTCGCTTCCAAGTGATTTCCGATCATGAGCCAGAGCTAGATTGAATATTCCAATTACTTTTTCTTTTTTTTTTGTTTTATCCCAACGGAGTAATCCTCTTCACCATGAGTTCGCGGTGAACCCTTTAACAATTCCTGCAATGAATGATCATGAATTGAGGATTTTTTTAGTCTGGTGCAGTGGCTTTATGAAATTTTACAACTTCCTAGGGAAAATGTCATCAAAATTCAGTTCTCGAGTCTTTCCATTATCTCCTATCCCCGTTGTGGATAGTGAGCCATCAAGAAGAGATCGATATTCTCCTTGTCCAGATGATTTAATTCCGCCTGTGTTGAGGATGCTGATTCGAAGGATGATGTTAATGAGTCACCTTTACCTTGTATCACCAAGATGATCGTCAATTCCTCGACTCCACCGGAAACCTTCGGATTTTAGAAATGTTTTGAACCAAAGCGGGTGGTATTGATAATCAAAGAGTTTAAGGGTGTTTCTAAATCTCATGATTTTATGACCGGTATTTTACCCACCATTCCTACCCTTGTTTCAGATTTGATCTTCATTTCCTCATTTGTCTCCTTCGAGAATGAAGACACCATTTTCGACCCCGACATCTCCACTTAGAGTCGGTGGCCTCTCTCGATTGGGTAGAACTATTCAGTTTATACTTTAATGTTTGTCTAAACATTAATGAAAGCCCGATTGAGATCTTCTCTTCCATTTGCTCTCCCTAAGGACAACTAAATTCAGGGATCGAGTCAAGCTTGCGACTCGGTGATAAAAAACAAGCCGCTTCATGGGAGTTCACCCCATGCTTATCCTTTCTTTGTCTCTTTACATATTTTCTTAAACTAATGTGTGTGTGTGAGAGGGCTTGTACTCTTTCCGTTTTTTCGATGTTTGTTGCTTGTTTGTTGAGATTTTTTTAGGTCGAACCACAAATTCTTTGAAGCCTCTGTGATGGTTGATGTGTCCGTTCGACTCGAGCTTCTATCCTTTGTGTGCAAATTAGTTTGGGGCGATCCATATCACTTTCATCCATTATTGGATTAACGTATTATCTTTGCATACCTCATTAAAACGGCTTGATTTTCATAGAAAACCCGACTTTTAAAAAATTGAGGACAATGTTTCGTTTAGTTTTGGAAGGGAATCTATCGATTTGATGTTGCTTTAGCTTATTGTTTTGTTTCTCAAGTACCGTTTCCTACAAAATAATAGCAAAAATTTAAATTTTTAGCCATAACTATTTATATAAAAAAATGTTATGACAAAAATGTAGGTTTTTCCGTTGGTAGAATAAAGTAATTTTTGACCCGATCGTACGTGTAGAGTTCTAGCTTTCTCCCTTAACAATTAATGATGATAGTTTGTGCTAGTCTCATGTAGATTTTAAATATGCTAGACTTGAATCATTAGTAAATGAAGACCTGTGCTAATCTCAAGTAGATTTTAAATATGCCAAGTTGGATTTTATATAGCTATGTGTTCGGTTTTCTTTCTTAGAGATTTAAAATGCGAATAAGATCAAGAAATGATTGTAGTTATTTATAAGTACATGAGGATAACGTATGAATAGTTGCGTTTTCTTTACAAGCTCATAAGTTTTAATTGTGCTTTTTCTTCCCACTTAGCTTGGTTCTCCTTTATATATAAATGTTTAATAATAGAGTTGTATGGTTTTTTGGTAATAATTAGCTCATTAGAAGTTTTTCTTGTTCCTTGTGATTAGGATAGTACACATCAGGAATACTAATTTGGCATAATATATGTATCATGTAAAGAATATTTCTTGCTTATTCCTTAAAGGAGGGGCCCTTAGGGGGGTTTTATATGTGATAATGTTAGAATTCAATAATAATTTAAGAAGATAAAGTTTGTTGTATCTTGCCGGCTCACAACCGATGTTACAGCCTTCTAAAAGGTCGAGGAAGTTACCGAAGTCGAAATATGTTTGCTACATCTTGGTTCTTTCATTTGGAGGCTGTGGCCGTTGTTGTGAGCCTTCTAAAGGACTGAGGTATTATAATGTGCTTAATTTGTGTCTTATTTTGTGTCCTTTGAAGAGCCTAAGGGTATATGGTGCTATATAAGATTTGGTCCATTCATGTCTTAAAAGAGCCTTTGGGTATATGACATGAATGGTGCCTTACTTAAGTAGCCTAATAAAAGCCAAATTTTGGTTGCCTCAATGTGGACTTTAATCTTGATAACATTTGATCTTTTGAAAAGGGCTAGGAGCTAATTATTGCGTTCTTAACCGTTACGCTTTATTTTTTGGAATTAACAAGTATCGAAACAAGTCTTAAAGAGCCTTCGGGTATATGACTTAAGTAAAATCTTGAGATACAAAAGTAGGATTTACGGGAGGAAAAGTAAGTACACAATTAGTATTTATGAGTAGTGTTAGTGTCATGACTTGTAATTAACAATGATCTTGATTTTAAGCTTAGCGTGGGAAGAGTGAAAAATCGGGGATGATGAAGTTATCTTTTAGACACTTAATTGTGCTTTTTATTCTATGATCCTTAAAGTTACCAATGAGGTAATGAAAACAATACATTATGTCATCACAAATAAGTTGTAGTTAGGTAGTTAGTTATTAAGAAAAATCATAAAAAGAGAAAAAATCTTTGAAAATGGGAAATCGGGTGTTTTATAACTTGTGATCTCTTATCTCTCTCAACAAAACTCTTTGCTACTTTTCAAAGGTTTAGTTTGGGGAAGTTTTGAGGTATTTGGTTATAAGGCATGTGATATTGCGTGAGGACACACAATCGTTTAGTTTGGGGAATTTTGATAAGTGTAAAATACACATATCCGTTAATACCTAAAATAACCCAATTAAACCCAAAACAGACCAAAAATGGCAAAAATATGCTTGTATTTGTGTTTTGTGTGTGCAGGTACGGATATATCAAAAATCACATGAAAACCGTCAAAAACAAGCAAGCACGGACACGAGAACAGAAGAGTGAACAAAGGCCGGAAGCAAAACCAGGAAAAGTCAAACCCTCAGTCTAATCCAGTCAAACATTGGTCAACAAAAGTCAACAAGACCCACAATATTCCATTTTAACCCTCAAAGTTTCACAAAAGTCCAAAAATAGCCCCTCACCTCTAAATGGGCCTTACCCGGATTCATAAGCCCAAAACCCTAGCTCATTCATCTTTTTATAAACCACAAGGACTGGTTTTGCAATTTCCAAAAGTATTTTATAACTTGAAAAGGAAGAAAAGAACACAAGGGCCATATTTGCAAATTCTCTAAAGTTATAATAGTTTTAACTATCGAAAAAAGGGAGCGAAACCCATTTACTATTCACCCGTCGTACAATATCGTTACCCAACATGTCAAAAATCATAGGGCGTTCCCCAAATTATGGTCGTATAAGACTATTCTTGTTTTGGACAATGTATGGCGAGGTTTATTTAGTCCTTATCAAGGAAGTTCATTTGCTCAAGTTCTAAGGATAATGTACACGTCAGGCACTATGGTTTTTGACTATTAGAGATGTGGGATTTGCTAACTTTAACTCACTCATCAAGAAGAACTAAGCTGTCACATCAGAGGAATGTCAGGCTTGGCTATTCCTTGTGTGCAATCTAGTGTATCATAAGGCCACATATTGAAGGCCCCGTGATTTAAATTGATTTGTATGGTATGGTGTTTGGTTTGGGTGCAATGCCTGAGGGTCTGGAGCTTCTCATTTGGGCAGTTGTTTCTGGGCGCTTGAGGATATATATGTACAAGGTGGAATGTTGGGTGGGTGGGTGAGGGTTTGGGGGTTTGACATTGCGGTTGGGGGGGGGGGTTTGGGTTGGGGACAAGGGGGTTGCCATTGTAAGCAAACTTTTATGAATGAAATTCAGTTGTTTTTTTTTCTTAATCTCTCCAAGTTTCTTTTTCATAAGCTCTCTAAACTAAGCCAAATTTTCTCAATAAGCTCTTTCAGTCTATAAGCTGAAATAGAGCTTAATCAATTCAGAATTAATCCTTTCTAAACCTTAAAATAATCTAACTTACATTTACCATGGAATTCATTGGAATTGATCTTATGGAAGGGGGATCTAAAAGGGAAGGATCCCCAAGGACTTATACCCTAGCTTATTAATAAGCTAGGGAGCTTGTAGCTGCCTTAAATGGTCCTTTTGTTTAGCTAAAGGTTCAAGTAAGTTTCTCTTTTTCTTTTTCTCTAATTTCAGTTTAAACTGCTTAGTTATAGTTTATAGGCTTATTATTGCTTATTTGCTTATTCTCTTTGCTTATTAGTACTTATTTGTGTTTAGTTTAGCTTAATAATCTTAGATGTTCATCTGTTTTTGCTTTTGATAGTTTAGATCTTTGTTTTTCATATATTTGTCTTAAAAACCTTTAAAAAACCAAAAATAGTAGAAAATTAGTTTAAATCCTAGATTATTGCTTAATTAATTGATAATTCATGTTAGTTAAGGTTGTTAAAAGCTAAAAATAATCTGGTAATTTGTACTTATTAATTAGATTTGCAATTTAAGTTCATAGTTATTTCTGTCCAAGTAGTAAAGGGGTGTTTGGCATAAGCATGTTTGACCATCTAAAGTCAAAATTTTTGTGCAAAACCTTTTGAGACAGCTTTGAATTTAGTTATAAACATTAGGAAATGAGTTTTCATAAAATAGATTTGGAAATTTAGAAAGTTTGAGCTTAATATAAGAGTGCCAGCACCAGGGCATTTTGTCTTTAACCTTTAGCTTGTGAAAATTTGATCTAAGCCCTCAAAGGCTTAGATCTTGCTTGCATTTTACTTGTACACTCTACTTGAGTGTTTCTAAGTGCAAGGATTTCCCTTAGGAAACCTGCACTCTTGGTTTGCACTTGTTATTCTTTATTTTTTCGTGCAAAGTGCACCAGTACTAACAAGAAGTTAGTACTGTCACTTTTAGCTTAGTTCTTAGTTAAGTAAAAGTAGGATTTAGGCTCTTAAATTCAAGTAGGATTAAGTCTAGGTTTAGCTTAATATAGATTAAGTCTTAAATTGCATTTTCTAGCTTATTTACCTAGTTTAATTTAGCTGTCAAAAGTCATTCAAATTCATAAAAGCCAAAAACAGTTAGCAATAGAATTTAGCTTTTAAATTTTAGATTCTAGCTTGAAGTAGTAGGTTTCATTGCTTAAATTAGTTGCTCTTAAGTTGTTTGTTAAGTTTACAAAGGCTCATTTGCTGTCTTTGCTTTTTGAGCATTTGAGCTTATTTTGGTTTTAAGCTTATTTTCTAGATTTCTGAGTTTGCTTGTTTCCTCCTCATTTTCAGTAGCTTAAAAGTACTTTAAGCTCTATTTTCTTTTCATTTTTAGAATAAGCACATCATAAGCTCTCTAGAACACTTTCCCTTTTTCATTTTGAGCTTAAAATGAGCTTGTTACAAGCTTTTAAGTGAGAATAAGCCCAAAACCCTTCTTACTGTGACAACAGCTTTAATAAGCTGTTTTTGAGCTTATTACTTAGTTTCAGCTTAAGTCCCGTTTATTAAAATAGCTTATTTTAGTATCCTTTTTAATTTCTAGTATTTAGTTTTTCATAAAAGTCAAAAAAATAAAAAAAGTGCAAAAAAAGGGGTTGCCCACACTCGAACCCACGACCTCCCACACACAACACATATGCCTTAACCAGTTTGCTTCAATAGCTCATCCATTCATATAACACACAATTAAATACTAGTACACATTTTCATTTCCTTTTTTATAAATAAGCCGTAGCTTAATAAGCTCATTTGAGGGCTTATTCGTTAAGCAATTTGGTTTTTCTTATTTTTCTTATATTCCTGCTAGTATTTAAGATTTTCCCTGAATTTTTTAGATTTTTCCAATTAAAATTTTATTTTTTATCAATTTTCGAAAGTTAAAATCTTAAAAAATCAATAAAAAATAGAAAAAAGTTTAAGAAAAATACAAAAAAATAGTTTTTAGTTTTATAAAAAATAGCTTTAGGTTTACATCCAGTAAAATCATTTTTACACTTTTTAGATCTTAAATTTCATTTTTGAGCTTTTATTTTAAATTTTAAAAATAGGAATTTAATAATAAAAATAGTTAAAAATAGTTTTCTTTGCTTTTATAATATTTTAGACTTTTCTAAGCTTAAAAATCATTTTTCCAAATTTTTAGTACTTAATTTGCTATTTTTTAAGATTTAATTAGATTAATTTAGTTTTTAATTCATAATAAATTCAAAAATAATCAAAAAAATGTTTTTCTTTTTCCTAAAATTTTCTTTTGTCTTATCTTAGGTTTAGAATTTTAGTTTACATTTTTAGGGGTTAATTTTAGTTTTCTTGCTTAATTGTCGCGTTTTACTTGTTTCCCGTAATTTGTTAAGTGCTTTAATTGTTTTTAAAGCACTTAACAAATTTACGGGATACAAGTGTAAAATGCCGACAATTAAGCAGAAACTAAACATTACCCTAAAATGTAAACTAAAATTCTAAACCTAAGATAAGACAAAAGAAAATTTTAGGAAAAATAAAAACATTTTTTTGATTATTTTTGAATTAATTAAGAATTAAAAACTAATTTAAACTAATTAAATCTAAAAAATAGCAAATTAAGTACTAAAAATTTGAAAAAATAATTTTTAAGCTTAGAAAAGTCTAAAATATTATAAAAGCAAAGAAAACTATTTTTAACTATTTTTATTATTAAAATCATATTTTTAAATTTTAAAATAAAAGCTCAAAAATGAAATTTAAGATCTAAAAAGTGTAAAAATAATTTTACTGGATGTAAACCTAAAGCTATTTTTTATAAAACTAAAAACTATTTTTTTGTATTTTTCTGAAACTTTTTTCTATTTTTTATTGATTAAAAAATAAAATGTAAGCTAGAAAAATCTAAAAAATTCAAGGAAAATCTTAGACACTAGCAGGAACACAAGAAAAATAAGAAAAACCAAATTGCTTAACGAATAATCCCTCAAATGAGCTTATTATGCTACGACTTATTTATAAATAGGAAAATGAAAACGTGTACTAGTATTTAATTGTGTGTTATATGAATGGATGAGCTAATGAAGCAAACTGGTTAAGGCATATGTGTTGTGTGTGGGAGGTCGTGGGTTCGAGTGTGGGCAACCCCTTTTTGCTATTTTTTTTATTTTTTTTATTTTTTACTTTTAAGAAAAACTAAATACTAGGAATTAAAAAGGACACTAAAATAAGCTTTTTTAATAAAAGGGGTTTAAGCTAAAACTAAGTAATAAGCTCTAAAACAGCTTATGAAATCTGCTGTCACAGTAAGTAAGGTTTTGGGCTTATTCTCACTTAAACAGCTATAAACAGCTCAAATTAAGCTCAAATCTAAAAAGGAAAAGTGTTCTAAAAAGCTTATAAGTTGCTTAATCTAAAAATGAAAAGAAAATAGAGCTTAAAACACATTAAAGCAACTGAAAATGATGATGAAGATGCTAAACTTAGTAAGGACACTTAAATGCACAAAATCCAATTAAGCTAAAAAGCTCAATAAGCAATTTTAAACTATAAGCTTTTGAAAACTAATAAATCTACTTAGCCACTATCTATTTAAGCTATAAAATCTACTTCTATAAGCTGGAATTCAAAATTTTAAGAAACTAACTTTCTACTTACTGTTTTTGGCTTTTTGACTTTTTATGATTTTGACAGCAACATTGAGCTAGGTAAATAAGCTAGAAAATGAAATTTAAGTCCTAATCTATATTGAGCTATACCTAGACTAAATCCTAATTAACTATAAGCTCCTAAAAGTTATGTTTGCCTAGCTAAGAATTGAAACAAAAGTGACAGCAGGAACTGATATGTTCCTGCTGATGCACTTTGCAAAATGCAAAAACAACAAGTGCAGGTTATCAAATGGGTAAACCTGCACTTATACACTCTTAGTGAGTGTTTTCAAACACAATTCAAGCATAAACAAAAGCTCATAGAGCTTGGATCAAGATTAAGCAAGCAAGTCAAATGGCACTTTTTGCCCTGGTGCTAAGACCTACAAGTTAAGCCATAACTTTTTGAAAAATTAAATCTAACTTTTAAAAACTGTTTTCCTATTGATCTTAAGAGAAACTAAAGCTAACTCAAGTGTTTTGCACTAAAATATTTGACTATATGAAGTCAAACTTACTTAAACCAAACACCCCTTTATGTGATTGACAGATTTGTTTAAGCTTGGATTTTCAAATCCAACAACTAAACCTATGATACCAGTTAATCAATAGTTTATATTAACCTCAATTAACATGATCTAACAACAGATTAAGCTGGATTCAACAGATTAAGAGCTACTCTAAATATTTTTTGGTTTTTATGAGTTTTATAACAAGAGAATGCAAAACAAAGATCTAAGAGACTTAAGCTAAAAACAGATGCATATCATTAACTATTAAGCACAATAAGATGACAAAAATCTCAATTAAGCAGAGAACTTAAGCAAATAAGCAAACTAATAAGCATTTAAGAGTAAACTAGATTAATACTATTAAACTAGATAATGAAAATGCAATGAATTTTAAGAAAAACTTACTTAAACCTCTAGCTAAACAAGAGGTACCAATAAAGGCAGCTACAAGCTCCCTAGCTTATTAGATAAGCTAGGGTAAAGTCCATTTGGTCCTCCATTGCAACCAACTTCCAAGAGCTTTCCTCATTCATTTACAAAGGTAATAAGGTAAGATATTAAGCTGATTTAAGGTTTAAGTAGGATTAAGTCTAGTTAAACCCAATTTTAGCTTATAGACTGAAAAGGGCTTATTGAGAGCTTATTGATCTTAGCTTATTTAATAGGAAAAAGTGAAAGCTTATAAGATTAGGTAAAAGAGCTTAAGAGAGATTAAAACAACTGAAATTTCATTATAATAAAGCTTGTTTACATTAAGAAAATTACAAGGATTTAAAACTAAATTAAGCTAAAAAAAATTAAGCAAAAATTAAGACCTAAGCTACGTGTGTGTGTGTGGTGTGTGGAAGAGTGAGGGCCCTTTAGAGGTGCTTGAAAGAAGCTCTAGGATGCCTTGCCTCTCTTCAATCCTACAATCTCACCACTCAATGTCATAATCATTTATTAAAGATTTGAGCCATGGATCAATAACACACACACACAACGGATTGCCAAGCTATCATTCTTTGATGTACACTTGTGCATTGTGTGAGTAGGTTTATTGCAAAAACCCAACCCCTTTTGCTTTCAACCATTGCTTTACGTGGCTCCTCAATAGAGAGTGAGCTAGTATTTCCTCTTGGAAAGACGATTTACCCTTGCCTTGTGTACGAGATCACATGAATAGACAACGCACCCTTTAATTTTCAAAGCCCTTTTGTTTTTACTGGGTGAAAGGAGAGTGGACAATTAATATAAAAAAGGCTTCGCGCCCCATTTTATACATTTAATACTGTTATATCATGGTATAATTACACAAATGTCCTTGTCTTTCTTATCTTTTTTTTAGATTATAATAACTTTCGAAAATTGCAAGACTGGCCCTTAATGGTTTATAAAAAGATAACGGGCTAGGGTTTTGGGCTTTGCTTGGCTTTTGGGATCCGAGAGGGTTTCCTATGAATTTTAGAGGCCCATTATGGGGATTAGCTATAAAAATGATAATGGTAGTATTTACCCAAACGATTAGTAATTATATGACCTATACTGATTAAGGTTGCACTCGTCTCATTTTCGTGACGCTTTATCCGTGCAATACTTGATATCTGCTCACACAAGGTGAGTTCATAGCCCCACGTTTTTAACAAATTTGTTTTATAAGTTATTTTGGGGTGAAGAAACATAGCACTGATTATAATTGGACTCACCAAAAACACATAAACCGAACGCAACACAAGTGGATAAGTTTTATATTATGATTAGCTACGTTGTTGCCTACTCTCAGCGATAACCTAGTTGAGCTCATTATCATAGAGAACTGTCATTACTGGAGTTGTGAGCGCGAATTTTTATACTAGATCTTATTGGATGACATCCCCGCTCGGCGTGATTAGCTATCACTAGGCAAATGAACTAATACCATGTCGAACATAGGATGTAGAGCGGGTTAGAACATCATCACGGAAATGTAGGCCATTTATATGGTATTCATTTATGTCGAGCTTCAGTGTCATGAGCTTAGGGCAACGTAATTACATTTATATGATGTCTGCATCTGTTGCATTATCATACACTTGGGAAATCTTGTGGTCCTATAATATATGATTTATCAAACCTATGAATTCACCAACATTATTGTTGACGTTTTAAAGCAATGTTTTTCAAGAGATCAGTAAGCATAAGGTGCCAAGGATACATTGGTGATTTTGTTTTGGGATGTCATGCTAAATGTTGGGTTTTGAGATTTGATGATTACAAAACCACATATGAAGAAAAGAAGAAAGATGAAACAACAAGGACTTAATGTGCAATATTAAGTTAGCTTAATATCAAAGCTAGGTTTTCTTGTAAACTCTAGCCTCTCTAGTATATAAAGAGAGGTAGGGTGAATAGTTTTATTATCCATTATAGTTAGATCTCTCCAATGAGAGTCTAATAGTTAGCTTATTAGTTTATGTAATAGTTCATAGTCGACTGATTAAAGTCGAATAGTATATAGTTTATGAATAAAAACCTTGTTCATAACATTGTTGTTCTCATTTGTTATTCCGCTGCGTGATCAATGTTATGATATCCTAGATGGGCAAAACGATCTATGAAGCCTACAATTAGGTTTTAACAATTGTTATCAGAGCGGGTGGCTCTTGATATCTAGGGTTTACAAGGTTTTCATGTAAAATTATTTTTCTGTTATTTTTAATAAAAAGGCGTATTTGATTTTTAGGGTTTTTAGCACCCTAATTCTTCTATAGCAGTAGGATTATAAGGTGTTATGAGCAGAAGATAAGGCAGCAGGTGTTAATGTTCTTTTTGATTCGTTTTTGTTGTTGTTGCAGCAGGTTGTGACCTCAAGATATGGATTAAGGTTTTTTTTCTAAACCTTAATTCTATAAGGCTGCTGGTTGATTTATTTCGGGAGTATTGGGACGACTGAAGAAGCAATCATGATTGCTATGCTCATTTTTTATTGAAGCAACAACAGGTTCTTGTTGTGATCTATTTAGACAACAACGATTAACACCATCGGATTATAGACCTACTGGTGGAGGGAAAAGAAGGTTGAAGAGTCGGCTGAAATGTCATAGTTATAAGAAGGTTGATAGCAGGTACTGAATGAAGCAGCAACAGCCATAAACATGGTAAACAGTAGGTCTGATATGGTTCGGGGTGATGATGATCATATCATCATGGTTATCACAGCAGGTATCATTAAACCTATGAAGTTTGTGGTTTGATCATTAAATCTGCCTGTGTAATCACTATGGTTCATATATGATCTGCTGGTTTGACAAGATCAGTTGATTATGGAAACTGTTATAAGTATGGTACGTGGATTAATTGGGATTATATTCTAATTTTGCATTAGACGTGGTTTCCATATGGAGGTTATGATATGCTGATTTCATGGGATTTTATTTGTTTCCCATAAATAATGGAGTTTATTTTGAACGTGTTTAATATACTCCTGATTTTATGGAAGGTTATTTGTGAAAAGGAAGGTCTATGCTACTGTACTGTTTTTGTATGTAATTAATTCTGCTATCACGTATGACTTAATTCTGGTCTTGGTTGAGTTTGTGCTGCTATTGGATATTGTTTGTGCTGGTAGTATAAGTAATCAGATCAGCAACGGATTCTGTGACCATTAAAGAGTCACTAATAGCTCATGGGAGGAAGGATACCTCAGGATAGTGACAGATTTGTGACAGATTAGTGACAGAAACTTGTGTCGCTAACAGCAGATTGTGACAGCCTTGGGACAGCAAAATGTGTTGCTGATTGTGTTTAGTTCAGGTAGCTTTATCCGATATAGCTAGTTTGTACCGCTAGCATTGGCCGATATCGAATGACACACACATTTTTGGGTTTTTGGACGCATTTGGATCTCGAACAATGATAAAGTTTATGGTTTGGAGAGTATTATGAAGACATTTGATGCAATGGCTTTTTAATCAATTATGTGACAAGGGTAACCTTTTTGTTACGTACAAATAAGGATTGCAAGTAGATCGCCGACTGAGGCAACAGTCACATAAGAGAGGATGATGTTATTACACTTAGATGATTTTCATTAATAATTACTATTTAAAGCCAACTGATTTTGAGATTCAAGAGATGGTTAGCATACTTTCAGGGAAAGCTTATTGTTAACATGTTTAACCATCTACATGTCCCACTTAAGGGGAAGTGTTCACAAGTTGCTTATCTATAGAAGACCCCTATTAGATGATTACAAAAATGGGAAGAAGACTATATGGTTTGCAGCTTATTTTAAAGTGGTGACATGTACAAGAAGATCTTATTTCAAGGGGAAGCTTTGAAGATTGTTTCATACATGAAGATTGTTTTATAATATCAAATAGGGGAAGATTGTTGGGTTTTGAGATTTGATGATTACAAAACCACATATGAAGAAAAGAAGAAAAATGAAACAACAAGGACTTAATGTGCAATATTAAGTTAGCTTAATATCAAAGCTAGGTTTTCTTGTAAACCCTAGCCTCTCTAGTATATAAAGAGAGGTAGGGTGAATAGTTTTATTATCCATCATAGTTAGATCTCTCCAATGAGAGTCTAATAGTTAGCTTATTAGTTTATGTAATAGTTCATAGTCGACTGATTAAAGTCGAATAGTATATAGTTTATGAATAGAAACCTTGTTCATAACATTGTTGTTCTCATTTGTTATTTCGCGGTGTGATCAATGTTATGATATCCTAGATAGGCAAAACGATCTATGAAGCCTACAATAAGGCTTTTACAATTGGTATCAGAGCGGGTTGCTCTTGATATCTAGGATGTTACAAGGTGTATTTGAAGTCGACTTTATGATGTGAAGAAGTCGAAGTTTTCTGTTTGGTCTATGATCGATTTATGGTGTTTTTAGGGTTTTTGCGACACTTTTAAAGGGTTGTCTTTAAAAAAAAGTGTTCGTGTTTGTTTTTGGGAATGAAGCAGAGATAATTAAAACCCTAATTCTGCTCGTTACATATATGGCTGCCAAAGTGATAGTTTAGTGACTGAAAAAGTGTCACTAAAAGGGCGTCGTCTGGATACTGTTTGTGTATAGCAGTTATGGATCTGTTCGTGTACAGCAGTTATTATGTTCGTTTTCAGATGGATTGTTTGGTGAGTGGGTTCATAATTATGTGCGACATTGGAAGATGATGTTGGTAGGCGTATAGGTTATGGTTTGAAGATCGTGTTGATTTGATTTGGCAGCAGGTTATATGGTGTTTATTCTAATATTACAGCAGCAGGTTGCGAAGGTGTGTTTTACAAAGAAACAGCAGGTATTAATTCTTGGTTTGGTTCTGGTAAGTACTCATATTAGTTGACGTCATAAGAGTTTGGATTGTGATTCTATACGTGGATTATGGAAGTAAAGTTTGGTTATGATTCGCAAATAATGAGATAAGATTTGCTTTAAATAAGAATTTCCTGATTTTTAGGGATTGTGTTTGATCCTAGTATAACTTCCATATATACTGGTTCGTGGTTATTAAATGTAAAGTTAATACTGCTAGCAATTTCGAGTTAGTACTGTCCATGTAAAACTTAGTACTGCTCACAGATTTTTAGTACTGCTCATGTATTGTTGCTGTATGGATTAATACTGGTCATACGTTTTTAATACTGGTCGCTTCGTGGTTAATACTGCTCCTTCATGGTTAATTCTGCTAGCATTACTCAGTTAAGTCTGCTAGGCTTATGGTTAATTCTGCTAGCTTTGTCCGATATGGGACAACACGGACGCGTTTGGATCTCGAACAATGATGAAATAGTGGCTCATTTTTGGGATTATTTTGAAGAAAATTGGTTATTGCCTATTTGATGTTGTAGTTGGGTTTCACAGGTGCGTGTCTTATCATATCTTAAAGTATAGTTTTGCAGGCTATGACTTTTAAAGATAACTTGTTTGTGCTTAATTGTTGGTGACGAAGACTTGATGAATCTAGCAAAGGTGTACGATCTACCTTATGATGCTTACTACGTACATTTGCTATCACTTTAAGGAGTTACGTTGTTGTGCTCAGAGATAAAAAGTGTTTATTCATAAAAAAAGTGTTCGTGTTTGTTTTTGGGAATGAAGCAGAGATAATTAAAACCCTAATTCTGCTCGTTACATATATGGCTGCCAAAGTGACAGTTTAGTGACTGAAAAAGTGTCACTAAAAGGGCGTCGTCTAGACACTTAAAAAAAAGACAACTATGATTATTTGGTGTTTGTATGTGTTATGGGTCTGTTCCTGTACAGCAGTTATGGTGTTCGTTTTCAGATGGATTGGCTGCTGAGTGGGTTCATAATTATGTGCGACATTGGAAGATGCTGTTGGTAGGCGTACAAGTTTTGATAATCGTGTTGATTTGATTTGGCAGCAGGTTATATGGTGTTTATTCTAATATTACAGCAGCAGGTTGCGAAGGTGTGTTTTATAAAGAAACAACAGGTATTAATCCTTGGTTTGATTCTGCTTTGTCCGATATGGGACAACACGGACGCGTTTGGATCTCGAAAAATGATGAAATAGTGGCTTGTTTTTGGGATTATTTTGAAGAAAATTGGTTATTGCCTATTTGATGTTGTAGTTGGGTTTCACA
>BQNB010058588.1:15394-37698 GCA_026074375.1 Tanacetum coccineum | reverse complement strand
TAAATCTACCCGAAACTAAGATGTTCAATCAAGTGAACTTGGATCGGGTAAATTTAAAGATTTAGATCTAAGAAAAATAAGCTAGAATTAAAAAAAATACAACAAATTTTATGCTAGAAAATAAGCTAATAATATGAGATCTATAATTTTTTTTAGATCTAATCCACCCGAAACTAAGGTGTTCAATCAAGTGAACTCGGATCGGGTATATTTAAGGATTTAGATCTAAGAAAAATAAGCTAGAATTAAAAAACAACAATTTTATGCTAGAAAATAAGCTAAACATATAAGATCTATTATTTTTTTAGATCTAATCCACCCGAAACCAAGGTGTTCAATCAAGTGAACAAGAGACGGGTATATTTAAGGATTAGATCTAAAAACAATAAGCTAGAAAAATAAGCACTCGAAAATAAGCTAAAATAAGCTCACTCGAAAAGCTCTAAATAAAAAACAATATAAAATAAGCTAGTCTAAATAAGCTATGGAAGTAGCTTATTAGAATATAAGCTTAAGAGATGGGATCCAAAAATAAGCTATAAGCATGAGCTTATTTGAAAATAAGCAAAAGAAAATGAGTAGAAAATAAGCATGAGAAATAAGCAATAAAAATAAAAACATTAACAAAACAAACCTTTAATAAAAAGCATCTTCATTAATAAGCTCAAAGAGTTGATTACAATAAGCAAATAATAAGCTTAAAAAGCTTATACAATAAGCTAAAACTAAATTATACTACTCCTAAAAACTAACCTACACTACTATTTTGAAAATAATCTAAATCTCACACTCCAAAATCTCCAAAATGCAACAGCTGCGTGTTGTATTTATAGCCCAAAGTGGGTGAGGGTATTTTTGTCTTTTTAGGTACATAGCCACTCATAATCCAGATCTGGGGGGTATTTTGGTCTTTTTGCACTCCACCAACCGCCTCATTATTGCACACGCCTACCTCGTACTGACTGCTACAGTACCTCGGACTGACACACGCCAGTGCCACGTGTCACCATCTGATTGGTCCAGCCGCCACCTGAACAGTACCTCGTACTGACGTGTACAGTACCTGGTACTGACGTGTACAGTACCTCGTACCTCGTACCTGCCACCTGCACAATCTGACACACAATCATTAGAAGCGCCACGTGTCACCACCTGAGTGGTGCCACGTGGCATTTTTACTGTTCCGTCACCGTCGGTCAACCTCCGGTCAACCGCCACCGGACCACCGGTCAACGGTGGTCAACGGCGGCAGTCAACGGTGGTCAACGACGGTCAACGCCGCCGGACCACCGGTCAACGACGACGGTCAACGACGGTCAACGGTGGCGGACCACCGTTGACCACCGCCGGACCACCGGTCAACTGGAGGGCCGGGTCAGGTCTTGGGTCGGGTCAGGTCAGGAATTGGGTCGGGTCAGGTCGGGAATTGGGCCGGGTCTGGATCGGGTATTGGGCCGGGTCTAGATCGGGTATTGGGCCGGGTCTGGATCGGGTCTGGGTCGGGTCTGGATCGGGTCTGGGTCGGGTCTGGATCGGGTCCGGGTCGTGAGGGGATAAACCCTCAAGCATGTTTCATTAATCTATATGCAAAATATATTTATAACCCATTTTAACTTGGTTCAGGTTTATTAAAGATAAAAGGTTCAAACAGGGACAAAAAAGGTTCATAATAAAAAGGTTAAAATATGAAAGGCGGGTACCGTTGGACTCGTTTTTTCGTGCTCTTTCCAATGGTGTAATCGAGGAATTTTCACAACTTTGTTTGGACCTCGATAAATGTGAAAACGTCGTCGAAAGTCACCCAAAAATTACCGTTTTTGCTTCGTTTTCAATCCTTTTTACCTGTAAGACATAAAAACACAATACAAACATATTTGCAACATAATTATCTATATTTTAGTGTTTTTAGTCTTTTTATGGTGTTTTTCGGGGTACAAAATATGTATATATTAGCCAATATCAATCATCCTATTGCAAAGTTTGAATTCTTAATACTAAGGGAATCATGATAGTTATGGATTGCTTAATCCTAATCACAAGAACACAAAATACACAACAACAAAAGTTTTTGAAAATACCCAATTTTGATTAAGTACAAAATTGGATGAAATCGAAAGAGAAAAGGATTGAAAAGCTTATAATAGTAGTTGTTAATCAAGTTGTTGGTGTTTTCCCCTTGCGAAATTGGATCGATTTTGAGTTTGAAGATTTGATTTTGAGGTTTTGAGAGTGTGTTTTTTGTCACTAGCAGCAGAAATAGGGGGACGAAAATAAAGGGGTGTTTGGTTTCGTATTTTGACTGTAGGGAGTGTTTGGCAAGAATTAAATGGTCGGCCCCCTTATTGATAAGGGGGCCGCCCTTTATAACATGGCCGGTCCCCTTAGTGATAAAGAGGGGCACCCATTTGACGACCGAAAATTTTGGTTTTTCGATTTTTGCAAGATTTTATTAATTCGTAAATAGAATTTGACATAAGAAAAAATAACAATACTATTATTTCTAGATTATTTTGATGAGTTAGTCCCATTTTAATTATTCCTTCACTAATTAAAAATACTTTAGTTAGTTTGGACGAAGTGATCACGTTGTCAAGCTGAGAGATGATTTCAAGATAATTGTGACGAGTTTAATTAACATTTCATTAATTGATCATTTTAATTATTTCGGATGAAATAATAAAATTGTCACGATTTTGAGTCGAGAGATGATTCGTCGGAGTTTGAATGACGCTTTAATCAACTTGTTGTTAATTAAAAGTACTTTGATTATTTCGGATGAAACAATCAAGTTGTCGAGAGATGATTTCAAGATGATTGACGAATTTAAGACACTTTAATTAATCTTTCATTTAAATTATTTCGGATGAAATAATCAATTTGTTAAGATTTAAAGTCGATAGATGGTTTTAAAGTTTTGACGAAAAAGTGACGTTTTAATTAACTTTTTGTTAATTAAAATTTCATTAATTATTTCGGAAGAAAAAATTAAGTTGTCACCATTTAGCGACGAGAATTAGAGAGGGATTTTTGAGAAGTTTTAAGAGATATAGAGAGAAGGTTTGCGATGATATCTTTTGACGATACTTTTTCGATGAATATATTTCATCTTTGAATGTTTTTGCGAAGATAGAAGTAATGAATTTTAATGAGTTTAGTACGAAAGAATTAACCAAGATTTATGCTCAATAAGATGGCTCCTTAGTCATTGAACATTATAGGAATGTTGTTGAAGCGAATGTCGTAGATGATGGGAGTTTGTTTCATCCATAGTGTTTGTTGTCATGCCGTTCCAGCGCTTACGTATTCGGCTTTGGTAGTGGTTATAACAAGAATGATTTGCTTCTTTAAAAACCGAGATGTTACACAACTTCCCATAAACGTATAAACACCGCTAGTGCTTTTTTGGTTCACATAAACTCTCGCATAATCAAAGTTGACATATACTACGGTTTCTATGTTGGACTTCTTGGAATATTGCAATCCCAAGTGTGTAGTGCCTTTTATGTATCGGATGATACAATAAACAGCTTCAACATGAGAGGTTTTTTGGAACCTCGTAGAAACGTGCACAAAGGCAAACACTAAACATGATATCGAGCCTACTTGCCGTATAATAAATTACTTATCACATTTTTATATTTACTATTATCCACCGACTCACCTTCTTCATCTCGTGTGAGATTAATACTTGTGGACATAGAAATTTTCCTCTTTGTAACACAATATGTTGTGGATTATAATCTAGCTACGGGTGCATAGAATTTGTCATAATTAATTTCTCCTTTTTGATTATAATCCTAGACAACTAATCTAATTCTTATTTCTAGTTACGATATCATTTAGTCAAGCATATTTCATTTTCAAGAACTTATTTTGCTATTACGTTTGATAAATATTACTTGACACATATTATCACATATTTAACCAACACTTAACACACTAAGTTTTAAATACTCTATGTGCTTAAACAATTCTAATAAAGAGAGGTCGTACCTTTGTCTATGATAATTTCCACTTGAATTGCTTACGAGAATAGCATTGCCTCCATTATATGCTTTGTATGTAGATTATATATTTTGGTTTCTCATCATGAATTTAGAGCATTAATAATCTTCAATTTACTTGTCGGGTTCCAAAATTTATTCCCAAGCATATCTATTATAATGATTCAAACATTTGGTCTCCAATATCTCATGGGTCCGAGATTGTTAGTGTCGTACATCCTTTGCATTTGGTTTGGATGTAGAAAAGGTGGACAAATTTCCCATGGAGTATAATTTTGTTGTTGGGGATTATTTCACATTGTGGGATACATATTAGGGTAATTTTGTCTATTTTGATTTCTCCTGGGTTGTGGTGTTTTAGGTCGATGACGAGAATTATTATGTCTTTTTGGAGATGGAGTTTTTGACCTTACATCGGGTTTGGTAAATCCAACTCCGGGTTTTAAAGATGGTTTATGAAACCTTTTTGCTTCGTCATTATTTGCAACGGGAACATTACTATTGTTTGCAAGTAAATATTTAGGTTTCGGAAATGAATTTGATTCGACGGATTTTTCTTTAATAGGTTTGGGTTCAAGTTCTTGTGGTTTTACAAAATTAATTTGTTTAGTCCCACTCGTTGACGCTTCGGCCGAATTAGACCCTAGACCCGATTTGTCTCCGGATGGTTTTTGAAAACTTAACATTTTCTTATGAGAATTAGTGCTTTTATTAAATTGGTTGAGCTTGATTATTTCCTCTTTAAGTTTCTCATTTTCATTCTTAAGGTTTTGACATGTTTTACATTCTACATTAATTTCTTTATTTTTCTGAAATCTAGACAAATTTTCTTTTAATTTGAGTAATTCATCTTTTAGCCAACTTTTAGTAGATTTTAGTGACTTATTTTTTAAAATTACTTTTAATCCCATTTTGCATAAGCGATGATAAATTCGGTTTCGGAAAGCACCTCATTATATGTTTGAGCTACAAGACAATTTTCATCTTTAGTCTTTTCTTCCCCATCTTCGCCGCTATCGCTCCATGTTCCCCCAACAAAAACCCTTTGGTTTTTGCTTCTTGGTGACTTTAGGCATTCTCCGATGAGGTGATTTGGATCTCCGCATCTAAAGCATTTTCTTTCGCTTTTATCATTTTTGTCATCTTTACTTCTTTGGAACGACTTTCTTTCATTGTGTGGTTGTCTTACAAACCTTCCTCGTCTTTTGAAAAAAATTCTTAAAGTCTCTCACGGCCATAGCATACTCTTCGTCTTCACTATCGGAGGTCGAACTTTCTTTATCACTAGATTCCTTTTTAGCCTTCAAAGCAAGATATCTACTTTGTTCTCTTTTGACTTTGACCATTTCAGAATCTTTCTTTATTATCACTTCATATACTTTTAAGTTGCCGATACGTTCGTCAAGTGATAGTGATGTCAAATCCTTCGACTCTTCAATAGCTGTGACTTTTGCACGCCATTTAGGATGAAGTTCCCTAAGAATTTTCCTAACATAGTTCTTGCTAGAAAAACCTTCATCAAGTGCTTTTAGACTAGTAATGATAGTGTTAAATCTAACAAAAGCATTATCTATCAATTCCTCTTCCAGAATCATAAATTGTTTATATTGTTGAACAAGAAGATCTATTTTGTTATCCTTGACTTGACTATTACCTTGGTGAGTGATTAATAAAGTATCCCAAATTTCTTTTGTGGTTTTACGCATAAAAATTCCTTCGTATTCTTTACGTGGCAAAGCATTATATATTACCATTTTAACTTCATTATTTTTAGCAAGTTTCTTTTTAAGATTGTTTTTTTGTTTGTCAAATGGTACAATTTCATTCTTTTTCGTTTCGGGATTATATTGAATAGGAAGAAAATCACCATAGATAATAACATGCCAAAGATCTAGATCTTTTGATTTCACATAAGTTTCGAATCTATTTTTCCAATAAATAAATCCATCACTTTCAAATAGTGGTGATCTTTGCATAGATTGTCCTTCTAAATATTTTTTCCGATTCCATAGATCGATTCAAGTTTTAAAATACAGTTTATTTTAAAAATCTTCTTTGGCGTGGCTCCTGATACCAATTATGAAAACTAGAAGGGAATGGGGTGAATAGTTTACCGCTTTTTAAATTAATGTGACGTTTGTATATAAAAAGTTGGATTCAATTTCATGTGATCTCAATGTACACACAATATGAACAATCTAGTTTAGTAAATAAATGAAAATAAGTAATAAAGTAAATTTGTAAGACAAGAGATAAGAGTTAAAAACATCAAACCACAACGCATGGATTTATAGTGGTTCCGTAACGAAGCTCCTCTTCGCCCTACTCCACTCCTCGAGTACCCAACTCAAGAGTTCTCTTCACTATGTCAACAAACTCCCTTTAGGTGGAGAAAACCGTACATAAGTAGCTTACACCAATTTCTGACACTAAGCTAAATGTCGAGTCCTAATCTTAGCTAGAACCAATCTACCACACACTTAAATTTTGAGGCCTAAAATACTAACCACCCTTACAAAGTATTCACTTCACCTAAGTGCTAACACGATCAACCCGATCTAACTATTACACACAATCACAAGAGATATAGATGGATTACAAGATACACCACAATCGTAACTACGTTACGTAAACACTAAGCTATAATACTTCGTAGCTTGATGATAAGAAGTATTCTTCTTTTGCACTTGAAGATCTAAGCTTGGATCACGTCGAAACAAATGCTTAAGATTAAATGATCAAAGGATTGTAGGAGATGTATAAATTGATTTTGAACAGAAAGAAAATGAGTGCAAAAGGTGAAAAATCTGTGGGGAATAGTCCACTATTTATAGGCAAAGTTGGGAGCCATTTTACATGGTCGGCCCCCTTAGCTCCCTGATCGGCCCCCTTATCACTAAGGGGGCCGCCCCTACCTATAAGGGTGCCACCCATAGTAGGACGCTCCCATTTTTGTTTTTTCCAAGGGAGGTGATTCCTGGAGTAGTTTTACTTGTTTTGACGGGGAAATTTGTCACACCCCGACAATGGCGGAAACTCGGGAATGCAACATAATGATCAATCATAACACAAGATACAAAATAGAGAAAACTCCATTGCATAAACTCCAAGTGCTATGAAGACCAGTCACCTTGAACAAACTCAAGTGATGTCCCAAATCGCAACTAAAATCCACAATCTCCTACAATTATTCATATGCCCTCACAGACAGGGACCAATACTCATGAATTAATCCAAAACATCAAATACTAAAATCAAACAACAAACATGCAAGACTCAAACTAAAATTCCCACACGGATACTTCTAAGACTTGCTATCCAATCACCAAACTACTCTTCTTTCACTTCACCATTAAAAATGTATACGTCGAAAACTCAACAATAATGTGTGTTGAGCTACGAAGGTTTGACATAAACCCAAAGAGTTGTGCCAATATTTCAACATGGACCAATAGTGCAATATGGATCAGGGAATATATGCAAACAACCTTAGCATCACCGCTAATCAATAACCATATGTCACTTACGCACCTAAAGGGCCTACCAGCTGGAGCACTAAAATTAGGGCAGGACCACACAAACCAGGGTAGGCGTACCCATCCGCATCCAAAAATATCACACAAATACTAGGTACCGTACCAACCGATCTAATAATCTCACAAACACTGGGTAGGCGTACCAATCCAATCCAAACAATCATGCATCACATAATATTCACATAGCAGTCATAAGCACATAACTTGTCCCAAAAACAAAACCACATTTCGCACAGATCAATTCAAAACATTTCAAAACACATTTGAGTATCATTTTCCCCCAACGGAAAAACCAGTAAAAAGTGGGGCTACGAGAACTCACCTCAGATTTTTAGCAACCAACTCACAATCACACAAGCAAAAGCAACAACTCCCGCACAGACCTTCTCCATAAGTGTCCCAATCTAATCATCTAATCCAAACAAATCTCACGTTTGATGCATAGAGTTTAGAGACAGTTTACAATTACCCAAAACAAATTAGTGGTGTGATGGTTGACGACTAACTCCCACAATCATAATCAATCCTCATTCCTCGATAATACATAACTATACTATTTAGGGAAAAAGATCAGTAAATCGATAAATATTAAAATTAATAATTATAAATATATCTCGGCAAGTCTATTCGGTAAACCTTAGTCACTTAAAAATAATCATTATACGGTTGAAAATGAAACGTTTACTCATAATAAACTCATTAGAGAAGTTTCGAGAAAAATTATATTTTTTGTCTTTTAGTGAATTTATTAAATAAATAAAATAATTAAATAATATTTTATTATTTAAAAATCAAAAATCATGTTTTTAAGAAAATTTCTAAGTATAAACTTTTTACGAAATTTCGACATGACCCGTACGTTTATACAACGTTTTTCAAGGTTTCAAACCTTATTTTCATCAATTTTCACAAATTCGACACTTTTCGACAAAATTCCAAAATCTCAATCTTTAACACTTACCAATATTTTTTATCCAAAATATCATTCAATATCACTTCGTAAATACATTTCCACTTTCAAAAGTCCATCAAAATTCTCATAACTACTACATATCGCTTATTGGGCCTTAAGGCCCAACAAGGGTCCATTAGGACATATATAAGTCCAAAATACTATTTAAGTCCAAAACCAAGGTCCATTTACATATATAAGTATATACTTATATGTAGAAATAATTCGGACCACAATAAGCCCTCCCATTAAGCCGCGGCTCAAATAGACTTATTGGGCCGTGAGTCCATAAACTCCAAAATACGTATATTAAGCTTGAAAATAAGCTAATAAGCTACGTATCGCATTTGGTTACTACCATAAGCCTCAAAAATAGTCCACAACATACGCCATAACACAAAAATAATCAAAATCACTTTCCTAGTGATTTTGGGAAGTGGTTCGTGGCTTATAGCCCAAAATAAGCCAAGAAATAGCTTAAAAATAAGCCCGAATAAGCCATACAAGCTACTATAAAAAATAAGCATTCTAGCATCATATATTATTCAACCATCACGACCACAACATCAAAACTACAAGAACCCTCTTTTTACTTTTTATTGCACACGAACCAAACTCCCTTTTTCTTCCGTTTCACTTCCAAAAATCAATTTTCACAACGATCAACTTGTACAACTAACATCTATGCATTAAAATAAACCCAAAAAGACAAACGAAATTTAAATTTGAAAACTTATAAGAAAATCTTCAAATTTGTAGATTTGACACGAACCGGACAACCCAAACGTTGTTTAAATGAATAACCAAACACTAGAATCAACCCCAAATATTTATGTCTTCGTGTTTTCTTAATCAAACTTCAAAAATTTATGTGTTTGTGTTGTTGTAGGTGCGGACGAACCCAAGCACACACACAAGTGTGTGTTTTTTTTTAAAAATCAAAAATGTAATTATGAAAAAAAATGTGGAGGATAAGGTATCTTAATGTACCAACTTAGAGACATAATTGGCGCACTTTCTACCATACAATGCCTCAAACGGAGCACATCTCACACTAGAATGATAACTATTGTTATACGAAAACTCAACCAACGGAAGATGAACATCCCAACTTCCTTTGAAGTCCAGGACGCACGCTCTAAGCATGTCTTCCAAAGTCTCTTTCCAAAATTTCCACAGGTTCTTCCACAAAATTCAACTCAGCATCAACTCGAATCTCATTTAAAGGCACTTTCAGTGTTGGATCGGCTAAACACTTCTTAAGGTTTGACACGTGGAACGTGTCATGAACACCATTCAATTCCTCATGAAAATCTAACCGATAGGCCACATGGCCTACTTTCTCAATAATCTCAAACGGTCCAACAAACCTAGGTGCTAACTTTCCCAAAGCGTACCACACCTTTCCAAGGCGACACTTTGAGCAAGACATAGTCACCTACACTAAACTCTAGGCTTTCTCCTATTATCAGCATAACTTTTCTGGTGATCACGCGCAGCCTTAAGTCTATCCTTAATCTGCGAGATCTTCTCAGTAGTCTCTTGCACTAACTCAGGTCCTATCAACTGACCTTCTCTAACCTTAGCCCACATAATTGGCGAACGACACTTTCTACCATACAATGCCTCAAACGGAGCACATCTCACACTATAATGATAACTATTGTTATACGAAAACACAACCAATGGAAAATGAACATCCCAACTTCCTTTGAAGTCCAAGATGCACGCTTTAAGCATGTCTTCCAAAGTTTGAATAGTATCCTTACTCTGACCATCGGTCTGAGGATGATAAGCCGTACTCATATCTAAACGAGCCCCTAATGCCTCTTGCATTGACTGCCAAAACCTCGATGTGAAACGACTATCATGATCCGATATAATCGAGATCGGCACACCATGTCTAGCAACTATCTCATTCAAATAAAATCTAGCCAACCTTTCCATCTTATAATCCTCACGCATAGGTAGAAAATAAGCAGACTTAGTCAATCGGTCCACAATGATCCAGATTGTGTCATGCCCACTACTAGTCCTAGGCAACTTAGTCACAAAATTAATAGTTATCCCTTCCTATTTCCATACAGGAATCTCAGGTTGCTGGAGCAGGCCAGATAGCCTTTGATGCTCAGCCTTAACCTTCAGACAACTCAAACACTTACTAACATATTCAGTTATATCCTTTTTAATTCCAGGCTACTAATACCTATCTCTCAAATCATAATACATTTTATCAACTCCTGGGTGTACAGAGTACTTCGACTTATGGGCTTCATCCATTATCAGGGTTCTCACCTCACCCTTCAAAGGTACCCATATTCGATCCAGGTAGTATAAAGTTCCATCACTTTTCTGTTCTATCATCTCATCTAAACCTTTCTGCAATCCTGCAAACTCATCCACAGCCTCCTTCTGAGCCTCCAGTATCCTATCCTTGATACTCGACTAAAGGATCATATTTATATCTCTAACTCTCTTAGGATTTACTCATTCCTTCCTACTTAGGGCATCAGCCACCACATTCGCCTTACAAGGATGGTAGCGAATTTTACAGTCATAATCACTAAACAACTCTATCCAACGACGCTGTCGCATATTCAACTCTTTCTGAATAAAGATATGCTGAAGACTCTTATGATCCGTGTAGATGACACTCTTTTTCCCTTACAGATAATGTCTCCAGATCTTAAGTGCAAACACAACCGCACCCAACTCTAAATCATAGGTAGTATAACTCTGCTCATTAATTTTCAACTGCCTAGACGCATAGGCTATCACTTTACCTCTTTGGATTAACACACAGCCTAGTCCTATCCCGAACGCATAACAATATACCACAAAGTCTTCCGATCCATCAGGGAGAGCTAGAATAGGCGCATTATACAACTTATCCTTCAAGGTCTAAAATGCCAATTCATGTTCCTCACCCCAATCGAAAGTCTTACACTTCTGAGTCAAGATAGTAAGAGACTTAGCTATCTTAGAGAAGTTCTCAAATGAACCTACGGTAATACCCAGCCAATCCTAAGAACGAACGAACCTCAGTCAGAGTTCTAGGGGCTTTCCAATTCTTAACAGCTTCAATCTTACTAGGGTCCACATGAATTTCATTACCATTTATCACATGCCCAAGAAACTGCACTTCTCTTAGCCAGAATTCACACTTAGAAAATTTAGCATACAGTTTCTCCGTTTTAAGCAGATCCAAGACTAACCTTAAGTGCTCTACATGCTCCTCTTGAGTTTTGAGTAGATTAAGATATCGTCTATAAACACTATCACAAACTTATCAAGATACGGCCTACAAACTCTATTCATCAAATCCATAAATATTGTTGGTGCATTAGTCAGACCAAAGGGCATTATAGTGAACTCGAAATGTCTATAATGAGTTCTAAACACAGTCTTTGGTATGTCATCCTTGTGCACTCTTAGCTGATGGTATCCAGACTTAAGATCTATATTCGAGAAAAACTACGACCCTTGCAGTTGATCAAATAGATCAGTAATTCTAGGAAGCGAATATCGATTCTTAACGGTCAACTTGATCAATTCTCTATAATCAATACACATCCTAAAAGAACCATCATTTTTCTTAACGAACAACACCGGCGCTCCCCAAGGCGATGAACTTGGTCGAATGAAAACTTTGTCTTGGAGTTCCTTGAGTTGTCCTGACAACTCCTCTAATTCAGAAGGTGCCAAACGATAAGGAGAATTTGCTATTAGTGTTGCTCCAGAGGTTAACTCAATTCAAAACTCAATTTCCCGAATAGGCAGTAATCCAGATAGATCATCCGGGAATACCTCTGGAAAATCTCTAACCATAACATTCTCTTCTTGTATCTTAACACCTATCAAAAATCTTGCTTTCTCTTTCGATCTCTCTCCTAATACTCTAAGAACGTTGCTATCCAGTAGTGGTATCCTCACTACCTTCTTATGGCAAATTATTTCATCCTTAATTAGACAACCAGTCCATACCGATAATCACATCAAAACACCCATGTCCAAAAGGTATCAAGTCGATGTCAAAGACACGACCCTCGATTTCTAGATTGCAACCCTTAATAACCTTATCAATCTCTACTAGCTGCCTGCTAGCTATCTCAATCTCATATTTGAAACCTAAGTCGCTGGGCTCTAAGCCTAACAGAGGTATGAAGGTAGGGGAAACAAAACTATAATCGACACCAGAGTCAAACAAGGTAGTGGCAAAATGATTGTTCAAAGTAAACATACCCGTCACAATGTTCGGATCCTAGCGAGCTTCCTTTGCTCCCAACATGAATGCCCTACCCCTAGCCTGGTTCCTTTGGTTTCCACAACCTTGACCCCCGTTATTAGCAGCCACTTGATTTGGACGATTTTCTTCCAGTCCTTGAGCTCTATTCAATCTAAGACAAGCTGGCCTGACATGGTTGGTACTACCACACTCATAACATGCCCTAACAATTGGGTTTCTAGCATTGACATGATTCATATTTCTTGGCACGCCTCTACAATCCTTTGCCAAATAACCTGGGAGATTACAGTTGAAGCATGGGAGTTGCAGGTGGTATACTTGGGCCAAGTACCCGTATTCTCTCTTCCTACAGGGTTTACAGTAGTAGCAAAAGCATTCACATTCCTAGTCCTCTTATTATCATCCCTTCCACTCCTATCCTTGCTAGGTTCCCCCACATGTCCTCTCTTTTCAACTTTCTTAATTGATCCATTTCTCACAGCCTCATCGGTCAGTGCACCAGAAATCTGCACTGCCTTCTGTATAGTCTTTGGCTCCGTTGCTGCCACCATCCCACAGATCTGTAAAGCAAGGCCATACACATACCTCTCAATCATCCTACTCTCAAGAGTTACCAAATGCGTGACTAACCTTGCCAACTTATGAAACCTATCAATATACGCAGCATGGTCAGCCCCAACCATGGCGTGATTCCAAAACTTAGATTCCAAATTTTGCATCTTATGACTAGGACAAACTCTTGTATCATCATTAACTTAAAGTCATTCAATTACATAATAACAGTAATTTCCCAGCTTAACGTGCGGATCTATAAGTTCCACCATATTAAAGCCTTACCCACAATTGAACTAGCAATGTATTTCACTTTTTGGTCAATGCTACAACCACTCATATCATGCACAGACTCCATTTTCTCAATCCAATGAGTAAGAACTATAGCACCTCCCTTACCATCATATTCCTTAGGGTTACAAGCTAAGAACTCCTTATATGAACAACCTACCCAGTTGCTATTGACAATCACATTCCCAACGTTCTCCTGAACGTTCTCATTAACCACATTACCATTTTGATTTCCAACATGCTCTCGGTTACTAACTTGAGCCAACATGGCGGGTAAGAGGTTCTGCAATTATTGGGCAATGATCATCAAGAAGTTGGGTGCACCCCCATTGGCTCCCTCTACATTCCTATTGACTCCCTCTACACCCCCATTAGCTCTCAAACCCTGGTCATTTCTTTAACCATTCCAATCCTCAACACGCTCATCATTACCTTCCCTAGGTCTTCTACCTCTTCCACCTCTACCAACCCATTCACCTATTCCCCCTCCTAGTGATTCAATAGCAGGCCGGCTAGCACTTCGGGTTCTTATTCTTGGCGGCATTATCTATACCAAGGAGAACATGGGCAATGTTAAGTAAGTGGAAAGACTAATTTATATATATAATATCTTACTATATATACCGATATACACATAACACCACCCTACGGTGTCAACATCGATTTGTGTGAACAACATTACTAAGTATAAATGAGTTGTGATACGCTTATAATTCCATTGGCCACCGTACTTATATTCGCATCCTTTCCCAATCATATTCAATATTGAGCCCACCCATTTCAATGACTGACATAACTAAGGCACCAAAATGTGAACACACAAAGGCATACAAAAGCGGAACACCGCGCACATAGATCATATACGCAACTAGATGACGGATCTTAGGTTATAGTCTAGGCCAATCCACCTAGTTCTCTATAACCTTGGCTCTGATTACCAATCTGTCACACCCCGAAAATGGCAGAAACTGGAGAATGCAACATAATGATCAATCATAACACAAGATACAAAATAGAGAAAACTACATTGCATAAACTCCAAGTGCTATGAAGACTATCAACCTTAAACAAACTCAAGTGATGTCCTAAATTGCAACAAAAATCCAAAATCTCTTACGATTATTCATACGCCCTTACAGGGGACCATAATCCAAACTTAATCCAAATCATCCAAGTACTAGAATCAAACAACAAGCAAGCAAGACTTCAAACGAAATTTCACACGGGATACTTCTAAGTCTGCTATCAATCACCAAACTACTCTTCATTCATTTCACCTAAAAATGATACTCGAAAACGTCAACAATAATGTTGGTGAGCTCGTAGGTTTAACCTTAAACCCAAAAGCTATGCCAATATTTCAATAATGGACAATAGTGCTATATGACAGTAAATATATGCAAACAACCTTAGCATCACCACTAATCAATAACCATATGTCACTTACACACCTAAAGGGCCTACTAGATGGAGCACTAAAATTAGGGCAGGACCACACACAAACCTGGGTAGGCATACCCATCCGCTCCAACAATAACAAATATTAGGTAGGCGTACCCATCCGATCCAATAATCTCATAAACACTGGGTAGGCGTACCCATCCGATCCAAACAATCATGCATCACATAATATTCACATAGCATAGATACAAAAATCGAGAAAAACTACATTGCATAAAACTTCTAAGTGCTATGAAGACATCAACCTGGAACAAACTCATGTGATGTCCAAATGCAATAAAAATGCCACAATATCTCTACAAATATTTTAAATGCCCACACTAGGGACCATAATCCAAACTTATTCCAAATCATCCGAAACTAAAATCAAACAACAAGCAAGCAAGACTTCAAACGAAATTCCATACGGGATACTTCTAAGTCTGCTATCAATCACTAAACTACTTTTCTTTCACTTCACCTGAAAATGATACTTGAAAACGTCAATAATAATGTTGGTGACCTCGTAGGTTTGACCTTAAACCCAAAAGCTCTGCCAATATTTCAACAGTGGACAATAGTGCTATATGACAGTGAATATATGCAAAGAACCTTAACATCATCGCTTATCAATAACCATATTCCATTACCACCTAAAAAAAAAGGGGCCTACCAGCTGGAGCACTAAAATTAGGGCAGGACCACACACAAACCTGGGTAGGCGTACCTATCCGCTCCAATAATCACACAAATACTAGGTAGGCGTACCCATCCGATCCAATAATCTCATAAACACTGGGTAGGCGTACCCATCCGATCCAAACAATCATGCATCACATAATATTCACATAGCAATCATAAGCACATATCTTGTCCCAAAAATAAAACCACATTTCGCACAGATCAATTCAAAACATTTCAAAACACTTTTGAGTATCATTTCCCCTAACGGAAAAACAATAAAAAGTAGGGCTACGAGAACTCGCCTCAAGCAAGTCTTTAGCTACCCAATCTCAATCAGACAAGCAAATGCAAAGACGCCCGCACACGACGTAGTTCAGTTAATGTCCCAGTTCAATCATCAAATTCTAAAACAATCTTCACGTTTGATGCATAAAATTTAGACACGTTGTACAATTACCCAAAATATTTTAGTGGTGTGATGGTTGACGACTTATTTTCACAATCATATCAATCTTATTCCCCGATAATACACACTTATACTATTTTGAGATAATAGATAAGTAATATAAATAAATATTTATAATTAATAATTATAAATATATCTCGACAAGTCCATTCGGTAACCTTAGTCACTTCAAAATGATCATTATACGGTTAAAAATGAAACGTTTACTCATAATAAACACATTAGAGAAAATCATATTTTTCGTCTTTTAGTGAATTTATTAAATAAATAAAATAACTAAATATTATTTTATTATTTAAAATCAAAAAATCATGTTTTTACGTACGTTTACACAACGTTTTCCAAGGTTTCAAACCTTATTTTCAACCATTTTTTCACAAATTCGACACTTTTTGACAAAATTCAAAAACCCTAATCTTTATCGTTTCCTAACACATTTTCCCCAAAATATCGTTTAATACCACTTTCTAAATACATTTCCACTTTTAAAAGTCTATCAAAACTCTCAGAACGACTAAATATCGCTTATTGGGTCTTAAGGCCCAATAAGGGTCCATTAGGACATTTATAAGTCCAAAATACTATTTAAGTCCAAAACCAAGGTCTATTTACATATATAAGTATATACTTATATGTAAAAATAATCCAGACCACAATAAGTCCTCCCATTAAGCCGCGACTCAAATAGATTTATTGGGTCGTGAGTCTATAAACTCCAAAATACGTATTTTAAGCTTTAAAATAAGCTAATAAGCTACGTATCACATTTGGTTACTACTACAAGCCTCAAAAATAGTCCACAACATACGCCATAACACAAAATAGTCAAAATCACTTTCCTAGTGATTTTGGGAATCCATTTGTGGCCTATAAACCCAAATAAGCCAAGAAATAGCTTAAAAATAAGCCCGAATAAGCTATTCGAGCTACTAAAAAAAATAAGCACTCTAGCATCATATATTATTCAACTATCACGACCACAACATCAAAACTACAAAAAACCTCTTTTTTTCCTTTTTATTTCACACGAACCAAACACCCATTTTTCTTTCGTTTTGCTTCCAAAAAACAATTTTCACAATGATCAACTTGTACAACTAACATCTATGCATCAAAATAAACCCAAAAGGACAAACGAAATTTAAATTTGAAAACTTACAAGAAAATCTTGAAAAGTGTATATTTTGACACGAACCAGACAACCCAAACATTGTTTAAATAAATACCCAAACATTGGTATCAACCCGGAATATCACGTTCTCGATCAAATTTTGAATTTTTATGGTGGTTATGGTGGTTTAGGGGTGGACGACCAAATATACACACACTTGAGTGTTTTTTTTTTTTGAAATGAAAACAGAATTATGAGATAATAAGGAGTGATAAGCATTTAAATGTACCACTCCTAGACAACTTAGCTAAAATTAAGCCATTTTGTTCCCCTCTTTGACTCTTAGACCGGCCATGGATCCAAAGTTGTCTCGGCCTTTCTTTTCATAAAACTCAACCGTAAAATTTAACCCAAAGTTAATTAGCATTTTATTCACTTTAAAAACACTTTTCCATAAACCTAGAGTATTCACACGACATATTTTCTCTTTACACCCTTTCAAAACTCATTTGGACATTAACGGACGTGTCAGACTCGTTTTTTGGCATTTCTCAAAATTCACGGGTCGAACCACCCGGAATACAAATAACACAATAATACCTTCCAATAGGGATTATTAATCACAATAAACCTCAAATCATCCCATAACTCATAAAATCACCACCGTCAACACGGTACAAAATCTGAATAAACTGACAACAGTCAAATAGTCAAAGGACTATTAATGAAAAATTCAGAACACAAAAAGGGCAAAGATTACAATATAACATATCATAGTTTCAGCAAGATCCTACATAAAAGATTAGAAGACAAGTGTAAATTCTATCTCGCTATAATGGTACAAGGAAACAATTAAATATACAACTATACATGGATCAATACGCCATATCCCAAACCCTGGGATACACCGTATTGTTCCTGTAGATACAATTGAATTACTTGAAATTAAATATTAAGTTTTTAAAACTGATAACGTCCAAACAGCTCTCTACGCCGTATCTAGAAGGGTTCGATACGCCGTATAGAGTGTCTGGGAAGACAGACTCAAGGCAACCCAAACAATTTATTTTAAAATGGGAAAAAACTATTAAATATGATCGGGTTGTCTCTTTGGGAATCAATTTTGTTTCAGCTTGGTCTTTAAGTTCGGACCTGCCCAATTTAATCTCATCCTTATAAAACATTTTTGGGTCGAACAAGTTGCCAAATGGCTTCATATAAATTTTTAATAATAAAAATTAATGGGCATTCCCATTGTGGATAAACATTTTGAATCAACGACTTTGATCATTGGGAGGAAAAACAATTCTTTTATTTTGAAAAATTTACGATGTTAGTTGTGATTTAATCTCAGAAGTTATTCTTCAAACTCCAACAAGGAGTGGGTCCTTGCCTTATGCAAAAAACACTATCCATTGGTTGACATCAACTTTTCTGAACATGATTCAATATTGATTTCTAAATAGTCATTTACCTGTTTTGGTTTTTTAAATCATTGGCAGTAATTAATTTATAAGAAGACGAATCCTTGTGATATATAAAAGGTTTAATCCTGTCCACGAATCGAAAAAAAATGCTTGTGAAATCAATGTCAGATTTATTGCATAGTATTACTTACAGTTGGTGGTTTCAGGGATGAGTAACACTTTTGATTTGATGTCGATGCATCATTGTAGATGGATAACTGGGAAATCTGTTTCAAAATCTGTGAAAGAATCAAAGAGATCTTTACAATATAACTTTATCGTTCGTAGTAGTTTCCAATTTAAAAATGGTCGGATCACTCCCTCGAGCCTATCAGCCTATAGGCTGGATTGTACTCTTCCATCAGTTAATGTTGGGGTCGTACTTAACTGTAATTAAATTTGCTACAGAAGAAAAAGGTTATTAAATGGACTAATACGCCATCTTCAGTGAGAACAAAATACGCCGTATTGATGTTAGAGGTCGAATACGCTGTATCCAAGGAAGATGAATTCGCCGTGATTGTGAAGTATTTGGACTCAGAATGTTAAACAGGCTTCTTGTTTGTAACAATGCACGACAAACACACTATATGCATATATACAATGCAGGAAATCTAAACACACAAATCAAACACACATATTTTGCATTAAACTAAACTAAGACACTAATAAATTAAGAATTAAACACTTCACTCCCCGACGACGGCGCCGAAACCTGATGTGCTGTAGTGTAGGGTTTAATTATTTGATTTATCAAGTTATACATTTATATTTAGCCGACAAACCTAAAATAACCTTTTAACGAGCAGTTGTACCCGGTTATGGAGTTTCGCGGTGTAAAGTAGGGTTTTGAACTCTAAGAGTTGAACATTAATCCTATATTCTATCAGTATTTTAATATAGTCTATTTAACAGTGTTAAACTATACTATGTACGTTATCTAATGATATGGGGGTTTTCAGCCTGAGAGACTAGTACAGGTTTGGTGGAAACAAATACCAATTCAATAGACAATAAACATAAAAGAAGAAAATTAGAAGATAGAAAATCAGTACAAGCCAAATGATAGAAAACTGTATTAGCCATATTAAATCTGGTTCAATGCTGGTTTGTTTGTTTTAGTGCAATGATTTACTTCTCTCGAAGCGGCATATCATTCTCAAGACTTAGGTGGGACATCATCCTAAGACCTAGACACGATTAATCCTGTCACAATTAACGCATCCGCATAAAGCATCCTTTAGTTTAATGATAATTTATCTTAGAGAATTAAGGCAGTGGTGATCCTATTAAAACCCTAGCCTAACGGGACTTTACACACTTATTGTTTAACGGTGTTTTTATATACGGGTAGTCCACTATTCCAATCTTTATTAGTAAATTAAGACCATGAATGTTGAAACATAAACGGGTCACCTACCGGTCTAACTAAGCTCATAATTCAAAGACAAAGACAGAACGTTATTTGTGATCCTATTGGTCTAGTAATATGAAACACGATATAGAGAGCTATCCCGGTATCTAGATTACTTGGTTCGTATCATTAGACTCAGTTGAATGATAGGTCACATATTCAAACACATTAACAAGTATGAGGTGATAAACATAATTAAACAATTAACAATAAATTAAGAAATTAATTTTAAAACAAACCAAACATTAAACTTTCATGAAGATGGCTAATACCCGAGGGTATTAGCTCATAACCATTGTAATTATACATGCGTAATCAAACAATTGAAATCGAACGATTAAAAGAGTAAATATTACACGATGTCTTCTATGGATTCATGATCAATGCTTGACCTTGGTGGCTAATCTTCTCTTCTAAAATTCGTCTTTTAGTGAGTAAGGTATAAAGAATGTCATATTGCACACTGAAACTCATTTTTGAGTATTCTATTTATAGTGTTTAAAAAAGACTCGATACGACGTATCCAGCAAGGTCTATATGGCATATTAGGTTTGATTCCTTAGAGTGCGTGCTATGTTTGTAATAAATCTTTGATATCATCCCTAATTTACTTGATTTACCGTATCTTCGAATAGTTATCAGCATGGATACGGCGTATATAGACAGAGTAAATACGCTGTATAAGGAATTGGTCAAACACGCTTTCTTATGAAGTCTTGGCGCAGATATGCCGTATCTCTTTAGTTGGATATGGCGTATTGGTGAAATTTTAGCAATCTTCAAATATCTTCGTTTTAGTTCCAAATTATGCGCCTTTTATCTTGTCTTCACAAAACACTCCTGAATTATTACATTTATCAACTTTAAAGCAATTAAGTACCAAATAATTCAATAATTATATAAAAGTGGGCAAAATAGATGGGATAAATGATATAATAAAGTGACATTATTTGACGTTATTTGATGTCATCAAATATCTCCCCACTTAAATCCTACTTGTCCTCAAGTAGACTTTAGAAAAAGTTTAGTTTATGAAAATGTGTCCCAACTCGAGTTGTGGATTTTCCGTTTAAGCATCGTTTTGTCCTAATCACATGTACTTAACCAAGCTCCTCACAAAATATGGAAATGAGAACACTCAAATCACTCAACTAATCTAGGGTGTAACATTTAAGTAGTACAATCAATTGCTCGGTCATGATTAGCTTCATATCATAAGCTTGGCAAGGATACACATCTCCACTGCTAAAGCTAAAGACAAAAGCTAAATTGGGTTAAGAAGGCTTATGGTATGATCATTTAACAGTCTTTCATCATATGTACCACACCAACAAGGCAGCTGTATTGTACATACATGGCCGTAACGGCATAATAGACATATACAATCCGAACACATCCCTGTTCGTGTTTAACCAGTGGTTACGATGAAGAATGATATATGGTAGGGAACTTCTAACTTTCACCGAAAGTAGTCATCCAACAAGGCAGCTGAGACATGCATACATAGCCGTAACGAGGGAATAGACATGCCTGCTCGAACAAGTCCTCGTTCGAGTAGACACTAAGGTTAGTTTCTAGGAAAGGGAAGTAAAATGGGTGTTAAGTAAAATTTACAAAACAAATAGATTAAGCCAACAAATAAGGTACGGTTGCTAGTAACTTTCCCTCGACCGTTCCATGACAAACACTCGAACATATAGACAGACGCCTCGATCACAAAAATGACAAAGACAACCTAAGTTGGCGTTCCCATAATGGTCAACTTCCCTTACATCCCGCTCTTTAGATACTTTTACATAAGTGGTGATATTGGCCACTTTTTACAAGACTTTACATCGTTGATTTTTGTAATGTATCAATGAATAATCGATCCCTCTAAGTAATTCCTTCAGTATAAACTTCTTTTGAACTGACTATTTTTCTTCCATCTTTTTTAATAATACATCATAAACCTCAGTTTGGTTTCACCGTCTTTACTATCATAATTCATCCAGATAATCTTTTCCTTGTAACACTTCTTCTTTGGACATGATTCATAATCGCGAAATTAGCAAAACTTATGAGTTAGATATCTTTCCCATTGCATTGTGTAATTTCCCGACCATTATAGAGGTAGAAAAATTTCACTTTGATACAGGAAAT
>BQNB010058588.1:0-15092 GCA_026074375.1 Tanacetum coccineum | reverse complement strand
ACTGTATTAAGCTTAGGAAAGGTACAATGACCTCCTCTAGAAATGCCCAACACATTATCTGAACAACCAGCAGAAGGTTTTTTTAGGTAAAGGGTTACCCCGGTAAAGTATATTAAAACCAAAAAAAGTTAAGTACAAATGGAATGTGGCTGAAGTACCACATTAAACTCAATCTAAACAACTTGATAAACACCTAAAACTAGAGCTTATGACATGCCATAAACTCTTACAACTCGAGAAACAACTAATTGCAACTAGAACACATAACACAACTAAACAAGCTAACTAGCAGCAGCCGTGAAAGATGAACTTCCACCAGCTTTTGTGTTTTGAATTAAGTTAGCCGATTCATCATACACATTTTCCATATCTTCTTCATCTTCTTCTTCTTCTTCTTCATTTAAGGCAGAAAAAGAATTAGACATGGAGAGATTATCTTTCTTAGATGAATTACCAGTCGTCTTCAACATAGGTGTCGATTAAGACGTATAACCCACATAAGTAGTTCCCTTCTTTGGTGCACTTGTAGTCGCTTTAGGCTCATATCTAACATTATGTTTAACCGAAGGACCAGTAAACTGACCGCCATTAGTAGACTTGGACTTACCTTTCCTCTTCTTCTTTTTACCCACCGTTTGGAAACCATCATTAGTCTTCTCAGCATTAGGGGTAACAACATTAGAAGTAGCAACAATAGGAGGACTCACCACTTTTTTAGGGCAATAGTCATGAACATGACCAAAAATCTTACATGTATCACATCTGGGCGGCCTCCATTCATACTCAACACGGATGGTTTCTTTGGTAAAATCATCCTCAGAAAGAGATGGAATACCAATAGTAACAACATCCACGAGATCAGCCTCTGAATTTACCTCAATTAAGCACCGAGCAAAACTACTCCTACCCCACGAATCATTACACATGGAGCTTGTGTATGAATCAAGCATAACAGGTTTACCAATGAACGTAGCAATTAGACTAATACCATCCTCTTCAAAAACTTGAATAGGAACATCATGCAATTTAACCCATATCGGAATACGAGTCAATTCTTCTTTGAGCAATCTAGTATCCATCGACCATTTCTTGAGAATGATCGGAGATTTACGAATCAACCAAGGACCACCCTCCAGAACAGCCTCTAAACCAGCCCGGGAATCAAATTTAAAGAAAAAGAAGCCTTTGGAATTCATCATAATCCTTTTCAGCCCATGTTTCGCCCAGTTGTTCCTAGCATAATATTCAACAACCGGAAACGCCATTCTCTTTCCAATAAAGTAGCCATATAGAGTGTGTTCAAAGCGAGTACTAACCTTTTCAACAACTTTACGAGGAATAGAGATGTTAACACCATCAAATACGGGATCAGCCACCAAGGTACGAAAGTTGGAATTAACATTTGGTTGATCCTTTGCACTTCCACCCGCAACTCCAGCATAGGATGTTGACTTATTGATGTCCACAGACTGAACGATAGGGTCACTAGGTATTGTGGATTCATCAACATTAAGATTAATTGAATCATCAGCATACGAAACCTTACAAGGGATAACATCAGCATTATTACGATCAACCTTAATTGAATTACATATAGAACCTAATGCTTCCAAGGTTTCCATACGATCTTCATTAGTCAACTCAGATAATAACTCATCATGTTTACCAGCATCAATATCATTAATTAACTTTTGCAAGTCACCCACAGTAGTTAATGGAACTCCAAAAGTGGCAGCAACATCAATACTATACAGTTCTCGGGGCACGTTAATAATAGTAGACGGAGAAACCAAAGGAGAAGATGTACTCACCTTTGGACTACTTCTAAGCTGCATACCAACCCTAGCAGCACCATCTCCAAACGTAGTACCCTTATCACTTGTATTCGACATTCTTGACTGCAACAAGCAAAACGAAACCTAAAAAACCCTAAACAAAGAAAACTAAAAGATCAACACAGCAGCTATGAGATCCACGTCTATCTCATCACGAAAAACCTTTGAAGGAAGGCAATAATATAAATACACGAAGGACTATCTGACTTCCATAATGAAAGTCGATAAGAATTAATAAAGATCCCTAAAGAACGAAAAAACACCAAACCCTAAATGAGAGATCGCACCCTAAATCTTTAGAGAAACATCAATCAAATAAGAAACTTGTTAAATCATTATAATCATAAGATTAACAGATTAAACAAGAGTATTATATGATATTCGGATCAAGAAAGAAGAAGATTATGCGATCAGAATTGATGGAATAAAGGGGAGCCGTTTTTTCGCAGCCAAAGAATATAAGAAATTTAGTTTATATTATTTGCCTGAATTATGTTGGGCTCGTATTTCTGTTTACCAAGGTGAATTGAAAGTGATTCCCGGGTTCTGAATTTGGTATCAAGAGCCTCAGGTTGATTTATGATTGTGTTTGTGGTCTTTTAAGCTTATTCGTGTACCTTATTCTAGCTTTTTTTTTTGTTTTTTTCCACTAGTTAAATTTTTTAATTTGTGACACTCATAAAGTTAAAATCTACGTTAGGGCTGTTGTCATATAAATTCATATGGGCTAATTTGAGGGCTTAGTTATCAAACACTTTGTTGCTTATTGTTAGTAGAATTTTTGTCGCTTATTTAGTATTAAAACAGTGTCTTTACAAGCCTTTTCTTTGGTAGCATGGTCTTTTTAGAGTTTTAAAATCATATTCAGAAAACCAAAAAAACCATGAACTTTCTGTTTAAAACGTTACGAGATCATCTACGTAGCTTATTTCATAAAACTGATTATTTTCGCCTTTTATAGCTTATTAGACGCAACTTATTTTTCCTCTTTTTAGGTTTTAAGCTTCTTTTCAACACAAAACTTTGTATTTTTTCGTGTTAAATCAAAAAGTAGCTTATTTGAGTTTTATTTTCGAAGCTTATCTCCTTTCAAAAAGTGCTTATTCTCGTGCTTTTTTCAAGCGTCTTTTTCTGGGTTCATTATTTTTGTTTGAGGTCTCCACGGATTTGCACAAGACAAAAGCACTAAAGGACGAGTTTGTGTTTTTGCATAAGACAAAACAAACATTTTTATTTTTTTATGAATGTGTTTGTTTTTTGGTTTAATGTGTGCAGGGCGAACAATACAAAGAAGGCGATGTATAGTTTTTTTTTTTTTTTTTGTTTTTTCTCAGCGAGTTTACAACCACTAAGGCAACTATACACAACCAAAGAAGGCGAACAATACAACATCAAAGGCGAACTATACGTTTCTTTTAGGCGATTTTACGTTAAAGAAAAAAAACGAGGACGATTTATACACAACAAAAGTGGGCGATTTATACGTATGGACTAGGATGATTTATACAACACGCAAACAACCAAGCGAGTTATACAATCGCATATAAAGAAAAACGTGCAAGTTATTCCAAAGGTGTTTGGTTTTTACGGTTCGGAGAACGGTTGATCGCGGGTCCATATAACCTATACCATTGTGATTGTGATACTTTTTCGATCATCGTGGTATATTTATTTTTTATCGACGATAACCGTACAAGTTCGCGAGATGAAATTAACATTCGTTGTATTTTTAAAGTTTCATACGAAGAAGAAAGAAAAATTGGAGGGAATAGTTGTTTTTATTAATCAAAATTCAAAAATTGCAACTTCTGTCCCTAGACTTTATGACCAATTCACCATTCATCCTTTATTGGTTCATTAACCCTCATTATTGAAACTACTTTACACCGTTAGTCCTTAGTTCTTATAAACAACCTATTAGTCATCCAAATTGAAACGTAATTGCACCGTTAGTCCCTATTTGAGTTTTAATCAACCGTTAATCATTTCAAGCTCAAAGTTTGTGCACCGGTCATCATTTTAAGCTAATTAATTGTTACAAAAGCTCACGTACTTTAACAAAAACAACGATTTCACCAACAACAATTAATTTTTCATTTACGGTTTTGTCTTGATTTAGTAAAATCCCGTAAAAGTCAATTCTTTTTACAGTTTAAGTCATAGATTTGTAAAATCCCATGAACGTTAATTGATTTCAATTCACAACAATAATCACTTTACCTACTTAAGATCCTACAAATCATTTTCACTTCACATCATGATCAAATGGAAATGAAAGATACTTTATCTTCGTGTTTGGATTTAGATAAACAAAAGATGCAACAAATGCTAAAACAAGCAAAGATCTTGAAAGATAGTTTCCTAAACGGTCTATTAGTAGCACTTAAAATCAAATTTCACATGGAAACATGCACAAGGTGCATCACAAAAATTGAATTTGAACTGCTTTAGTCATTCATTTTGGTGAAGATGTTGAACACCAAAAAAATTTTTTTCACAAGAACATTCTCTCAAAACATGGATAACTGGAACAACACTTACTCCATAAGAAACAATTCTTGATTCTAACTGCCAGGATTGCCTGTTGATAAGCGTCAAGATACCACTATAGAAAATTTTACCTCCGTGCTAATACAGCCTTCAAGTTTAGATGGTACGTATTTCAATAAAGGACTTTCATGCATATACTGCAAGGAACTCAACTCTTCATGCGAAACATACTAAAAAACTTTGAATTCATTGAGGATTATATGCTCAAAACAATCATTCATGCACAAACGATTCAAAAAAGATTGGATGACAAAAAGTTGCAGATTCAAGAGTGCAAGGTTTAAAAGTTAAAGTATCGGATGCTAGTTCAGGAGACAATGACTGCAGTAGGATTGTATCAGACAATGGGAATGTTCAAGGTTTAGAGAATCAAAGCAACACAATCTGGAGATGAAGCAGCAGTTCAAGAATGTAAATGCAATGCAAAACACTTCTGGATTATACGACATCAGACCTTCCTATGACACAGAACCAATGGTTAAGGTACCATATACTGCTGAATATAATGTGTTTTCTATTGACACACAACATTCTGACCTGAATGCATTATTAACACATGTGTAGTGGAAAAGGTTGATAGCAGTGTCACTCCTGATTCACCAGATATGTGTGATAATGAAATTCAAACTGACCATAATGCTATAGAATGTGATGATGAGCGTGTTGGGCTTGCCAATTTAATTGCAAATTTAAAACTTGACATTAATGAAAACAAAACGATTCAAAAGCAATTAAAGAAAGCAAACGCATCATTGACTAAAAAATTGAAAGAGTGAAAATCTACTCTTATAGAGACTAGTAGAACCCTGAGGGAGTCTAATAGTATTCAGGATAGTTGTTTAGTTGCACTTCAAAATAAACAGACTGAGTTTGAGAGGTAGAAGGCCTTTAATGATCGTATAATTGACTATGAAAAACTTGAACGTAAGTTAAATGAAACTCTAGGACTATTAGCTCAAAAAGACATTGACATAAAAGAAGGTTTAAAAGTTAAAGCCTACAAAATTTCTGTTGTCAAAGAGAAACACGATGAGTTAGTCAAACATAGTCTTTTAACAAAGTCACATTACGAAGGTCTTGTCAAGGAGAAAACAAAGGTAATAACGGATTTGGAACTTAAGGAAGAAAAAGATATTAACAAAATGATTTTAATGGAAAACCAATTAAAGTTTTTGAATGAAATTGTTTACAAAAGGAGTCAATCAATCCAAACCATTCATATGTTAGCACCCAAATGCCATACATTTAATGGAAGACCTACCTTTGCTAATCCAATGTACCTCAAAAAGGCTCAGTATGAGAAATCATGTTTGTATGAGATCCCACATGACCAATCTGATCCTGCAAACAGACTAGTCCCCGATAGGGAAGAGACACTGACTCTTGAAAGAGAGAGTTGAGAAAAATTGAATAAATACTTAGTGAAACCCTATGATTACATAAAGTTAAATAATCTTTATGAAAATTTAAAACCCCCAACCCAAGAATATCAAATACAGTTGGGATACGCAAATGAAGTAAGGAAGAAAATGTAGAGAAAGTCTTTTGTGAAAACAAAACCAAATATTTTCAAAAACATCGATTTCTTACCTGTTTCCAAGTCAGTAAGCAAAAGTAGACAAGCATATAATGTCATGACAAATAACATAAATCATCTTAGATAACTTGTCGATCAAGCTTGGGTGAAACATTCTAGAGATCATTTTTATGCCCCAACTGCTAAAGATATGGAAATCCTAATTAAGACATGTTTGATGCCTCTTGCCCTTAAGAATCAGAATGTACTTTCGTCATTTTAGTCTGAACTTAAGCTAAGCAAGAAATGCATGCTGCTTTAAAGTAAGTTGAATCACTTAAAAAGAAGTAGACAAACTTAAATCTGATAAAGCAGAATTTTCAAACATGTATGATATGCTCTTGCAAGAATGTGTGTCTAATGATGTTATGTGTTCTTATTTGCATTCGTTATCTGATTTAGATGCGCACACTGAATTGCAATGCTTATATCTTCATAAATTCAAGGAATGTGAATGTCTTGCACAAAAACTTTCGAAATAAACTAAATTTGTTAGTAAAGAGGTTTATACTGAGCTTTTATGAAGTTTTGCTAAATTAGAAAAACACTCAATTTCTCTTGAACTCGCTTTACAACAATGTCAAGAACAAATGAAAAATGACACAGTTTACAAAGAAAAAGCGTCAAAAGTATTTCTGAAAGAACGTGAACAATATTTTGAGATACAAGATTTGAAAGCTCAATTGCAAGACAAGAACATTGCTATAAGTGAGTTAAAGAAACTCATTGAGAAATACAAAGGAAATTCTGTGGAAACTAAGTTTGATAAACCATCTGTTGTTCGACAACCAAATGCACAAAGAATTCCAAAACCATCAGTCTTAGGAAAACCGGCTCCTTTTTCAGACTCTCTTGAGAGGAAAAGTTTTTCACAAACAAAGTCGGTTCCCAAAACTAATGTGTCAGGGGGTTTATCAAAACTAGTCACTACACAGATTTTGCCTCAAACAGCAACACAACCTGTAAGAAACACAAATGTGATTAAACTAGGCATGTATCGAATTGACACTAGGACAACACAAACTAGAGCACCGTAGTTGCCTCAGACTTCTAGGAATACTAATCCTCACGTGTCTACCTCTACAGGAGTAATTCACAAAACTAATGTTAGCAGACCACAGCTTATGAGCACTCAAATGAAAGATAAGGTCATGCCAAGAAATAGTCATGTGAAGGATAAGAAGACTGAAGTAGAAGACCACCATAGGATTTCTAGTACTTCTAATAAAACAAAGTCTGTAACTGCGAGTAATGACAGTTTAAAATCCAGAACTTCGAATGTTAATGATGTTTGTGCTACTTGTGGAAAATGTGTGTTTATTTTGAATCATGATGCTTGTGTTTCTAACTATTTGAATGACGTGAATGCTAGAACTAAGAAGCATAAAGTAGTGCCTATTAGTACTAGAAAACCCAAAATTCAAGCAAACAAATCTGTTGCAACACCTCATAAGAAAACAGTTGCATCAGAAACCACTACTCAGAAATCCAAGACTTACTATAGGATGTTGTATGAGAAAACTAGTAAGGCATGGAAATGGTGGATAGTATAACAATGCCCATTAAGATATAAATAGGTGCCTAAAGTTAGGAATGAGAATGTGCAAAAGAGAGTTAGTTTTGCTATAGATAATGCATCTAGGATAACTAATGTCTTGAAACTCACAAATACTTTAGGATCCAATTTGTCAAAAATTCCATCGTCCTCTAATTCTCTTGCAGATTGTTCAACTCATTCTATTCATTGTTGACTCTGGATGCACAAAGCACATGACGGGCAATCTAACGCTGCTGTGCAATTTTGTTGAAAAATATCTGGGTACCGTTCGTTTTGGCAATGATCAATTTGCTCCAATTCTTGGTTATGGAGATTTGGTTCAAGGAAATATCACGATCAACAGGGTTTATTACGTCGAAGGCCTCAATCACAATCTCTTCTCGGTTGGTCAATTTTGTGATGCGGATTTGGAGGTTGCTTTCCGGAAATCTACGTGTTTCGTTAGAGATCTTCAGGGAAACGATTTACTCACCGGTAACCGTGGATCTGATCTCTATACAATTTCCCTTCAAGAAACTACTTCATCAACTCCAATCTGTCTCATGGCTAAAGCCTCACCAACTCAAGCATGGTTATGGCATCGAAGACTTTCTCATCTTAACTTCGACTACATCAACTTGCTTTCAAAGAAGGATGTCGTGATTGGTTTACCAAAACTGAAATATGTCAAGGATCAACTATGTTCCTCTTGTGAAGTGAGTAAAGCAAAAAGAAGTCTATTCAAGACAAAGGTTGTTCTAAGTTTGAAAGGACGGCTAAATTTGCTTCATATGGACTTATGTGGTCCAATACGGGTTGCTAACATAAATGGGAAGAAATATATTCTAGTAATTATAGACGAATACTCCAGATATACTTAGACTCTATATTTAAGATCCAAGGATGAAACACCAGAAGTTCTAAAAGACTTTCTCATAATGATTCAACGAAATCTTCAAGCCTTAGTAATTTCTGTTCGAACTGACAGAGGCACAGCGTTCTTAAACAAGACACTCCATGCATTCTTCAAAGAAGAAGGAATTGAGCATCAAACTTCCACTCCTCGAACACCTGAACAGAACGGCGTTGTCGAAAGATGAAATCGTACTCTCGTTGAGGCTGCACGAACGATGCTTTTAGCTTTTAAACTTCCTTTTTTCTTTTGGGCTGAAGCAATTGCAACCGTATGCTATAATCAAAACAGATCTATCATCATCTCGACACATGAGGAAAACGGCATATCACTCACATCAATGACAGGAAACCTTCAATTAAACACCTTCACATTTTTTGTTGCACTTGTTACCTAAACAGGAGAGGTGGAAAATTTTGATAAAATGAAAGAAAAAGGAGATCCGTGCATTCTGGTGGGATACTTCTTACAGTCTAAGGGATATCGTGTTTATAACAAGAGAACTCGATTGATAGTTGAATCCATACATCTTTGATTTGATGAGATCAAAGAGATGACAAAGACGTCTGTTGCTAATGACACTTCAGGCCTCGTTCCCCAACGACAAAAGGTGTCAGATTATGACAACTCTGACCCCGTCCCACAACTAAAAAATGTTTCTCCTTCTGCAGATACAACAGTTCCATCACAATAAGAGTTGGATCTTCTATTCGGTTCCTGTACGATGATTTTTCATTGCGGTACTTCTCGTGTCATAAGTATTTTTCTCCCAACGATAATTCTCTCCATAAGACACACACCTTTCAACGAATATTCACCCTACATCAGAACCATCAACTCCTAAAAATGTTCATGGTGAGGAAAACAACGATAATCAAGCAGAAGATACACAACATGAATTTACCAATCCTTTTTGTACATCGGTACAAGAATTTGCTGAGTCTTCCTCACACAATATTGGTAATTCAAATTTGCATACCTTCAATCAACCACAAGATTTCGAATACTGGTGGACAAAAGATCACCCGTTAACTCAAGTTCAAGGAAATCCATCCAAGCCAGTGCAAACAAGACGACAACTTGCAACCGATCCTGAAATGTTTATGTTCGCACTCACCGTGAGTACTGCGGAACCGAAAAACATTAAGGAGGCAATGGCTGATTCTTCATGGATAGAAGCAATGCAGGAAGAGCTTCATCAGTTTGACAGACTCCGAGTCTGGGAACTCGTTGACAAACCCTTTGGCAAGAACGTAATCAAGCTAAAGTGCTTATGGAAGAACAAAAAGGATGAAGACCAAACTATAATTCGCAATAAGGCACAACTTATAGCAAAGGGTTATGCTCAGGAATAGGGTATTGATTTCGAAGAATCATTTGCTCCAGTTGCTCGATTAGAAGCTATTCAGATTTTCGTTGCATATGCTGCACACAAGTCTTTTCCAATTTTTCAGATGGACGTGAAAACGGCATTTCTTAATGGTCTATTGAAGGAGGAATTTTACGTTGCACAACCGGATGGGTTCGTTGATCCTGATTGTTCAGAAAAGGTTTACCTCTTAAGGAAATCTCTATATGGATTGAAACAAGCTCTGAGAGCCTGGTATGATGAACTCTCAAATTTCCTGATATCTAAAGGTTTTACTAAAGGTACCTTAGACCCGACTCTATTTACGATATAATACGGGGAGGACATTCTACTTGTATAAATTTACATTGATGACATTATTTTTGGGTCTACAAACCTAAAATTTTCTAAATGATTTGAAAAATTAATGCACAGTTGATTTGAGATGTGCTTAATGGGGGAAATGAAATTCTTTTTAGGACTTCAGATCCACCAATCCCCAAGTGGTATCTTTATCAATCAGGCTAAGTACGCTTTAGAGATACTTAAAAATTATGGAATGGAAAAAGGACAAAGTATTGGTACACCAATGGCTATGAAACCTAAATTAGATGCAGACTTACAGAAGACAACTTGCAAACCGATCCTGAAATGGTATGTTCGCCACCTCACCGTGAGTATAGCTGAACCGAACAAAACTTATGGGGGAGGAGGGGGGTGAAGCGGAATGGGGGGCTGCAGTGGGTCCGAGGGCAGTTGGGGGATGGGGGGGAGGGGGGGGGGGCAGAAGGTGGCGGGAGGTGGGTGCAGGGGGGGGGGGGGGGGGGGGGGGAGAGGGGGGGGAGCTCTTCACATCATTTGAATCAGACCTCCAAGCTCTGGGAACTCAGTTGACAAAACCATTGTGGCAAGAACGTAAAGTCAAGAGTATAGTGGTGTATGCGGAAGGGGAGGGGGGGGGGTATGGGGGGGGGGGGGGGGGAACAAAAAAGGATAAAGACTAAAATCTGTCATTCGCAACTAGGGGGAGGAGGTGGGCGGGGGAGAGGCGGGGGGAGGCGGGGGGTGTGATGAGGGGGGGGCTGAGGAGGAGGGGGGGTTGTAGGGGGGTGGGGGGTGGGCGTGGGGCAGGGGGGGGGGAGAGGGAGAGGTGGGGGGTGGGGTGGGGGGGGGATGGGTGGGGGGGGGGGGGGGGGGGGGGGGGGGGGGGGGGGGGGGGGGGGGGGAGTGGGGGGGGGGGGTTGGTATGGGGGAGAGGGGGGGACGATGGTAGAGTGTTTCGGGGGTCCAAGTTGGGGGGGCGGTCGGGGGCTGGGGTGGGGGAAGGGCTGTAGGTGCGGGGAGATTTTAATAGCAATATGCTGCACACAAAAAGATGTCTTTTCCCAATTTTTTTCACAATGGACGTGAAAACGCCTACTCTCAATGTCCCACTCTAGAAGAATGAGTATTATTGGTCTGCAACCCAAACGGGCTTTCGTTGATCCTCGCATTCACTCCATAAAAAGGTATACCGTCAACAGGACAAAGCATCTATATTGATTAAACTAACTCTCAATAAGCTTTGCCCTGGATTCCTGTATACCATAGAGTAACTCATCCCAAAATCCAGCAAAAACCACCCTTAAAACCACAACTACCCCAATCCCCCCAGCCCCCCGACCCTCCACAACAACCCTCACCCCACTCTTCTCCAACACCACCAATATACCCAAAAAAACCCCTAATCATCCCACCAAAAATTGTACCCCCCGCTCCCCCCCAGAACACTCTAATCCCCCGTCACACCCCACCACAACCACCAACCGAGCCACCCCATCCCTACACACCACCAACCCCGGTCCATATACAACACACACACACCCCCTCCCCCACCTCCCTCCTACCAGACCCAACACATCCACCTCACCACACAGATGAACCTCCCTCCCACCCACTCCCAACCACATAACCCCTCCACCCTACCAAACATCTACTCCACAACATTGACACACAACACCATTTGGCAGGGGCGGGGGGGGGGGGGGCAGGGATGGGGGGGGGGCAATTGGGGGGGGGAGTTCTTTTTTCACCCCAACCTACTAACACAAAACCCCTCACCCCACCCAAAACACACTTTCCTCACCACCCCCCCCTCTCTACCACAAAAACCCACCCAACACACCTTCCCACATAACCGGGGGGTTGGGGTGGGGGGGGGGGGGGGGGAGGCGAGGGTGTGTGGAGGGGGGGGGGGGGGGGGGGGGGGGGGGGGGGGGGGGGGGGGGGGCGGGGGGGGGGGGGCGGGGGGGGGGGGGGGGGGGATAGGGGGGGGGGGGGGGGGGGGGGGGGGGGGGGGGGGGGGGGGGGGGGTCCCTTACTCCACAAAACAACTTAATAGCGGGGATGGGGGAGAGGCGGGGGGAGGCCAAACAGTGGGGTGGTGGGGGGGGGGGGAGGGGGGGCGGGGAAAAATGGACACAAGCATCGAGATGGATGGGGGGGGGGGGGGGTACCGGGGCCGGCGTGGGGGGTCAAAGCTGGAGGGGGGGGGAGGGGGGGGGTGGTACAACTGTAGCAAAAAGCGGGGCGACACGGTAGAGGGGAGATGGTAGACTGGGGAGGGGAGTGCAGACTGAGGTGGTGATGGAAGTAGGGGCGGGCGACCGCGTCGAGTAGATGGTACGTGGCAAACCTTCAGCATATATACTGCTCCGATAAGGGGCATTTGTTTTGGGGAGTTTGAGCGTGTAATCCCCCCGACTCACGCCGACTATTTATTTTGATAGTATATAAGTGTTAAAGGTGTTAGCTCAAAGGTGGTGCGGGTATTGGGTAGTTTGCGCATGCATAAACGCATTAAAACGCGGGTTTAAGCGACTTTCGTAAACTGTGGTAAAACCAAATGTATATGACTTGTAAAAATTATGCTCATAAGATTGATAATATGTTTAAATAATGTAGACTAAATTTAGTCTAAAATCGGTGTGCGTCCAACGACGTTTATGGCTATACGCGGGATAACCTCTCGGTTATAAGTTAAATCAAGTACGTAAACATTCAAAATGAAATATTTCAAGTTAATAGATAATTATTAACCTGGAAAAATGTTAGTTGTCACAATCAGTAGGCTGTAAGTAGAACTTCAAGTCTTGACGTCGTTGTTTCATTTCTCGCACACTAATCTCTTGTGCCCTTAGTTTCACCTCCTTCTTTGACTTTCTTTTCTTGTAGGTTCGGGTGAGATCTACATACTCGTTGACCATCAACCTAGCCAACACGTCCTCATGGAAGTTTTTGAAGATGCCGTTGGCGCCACCCCTTTCTTCTTTGCTCTGTCCTTGCCCATTTATCGTTGAACCTGATATACATCCTCTTCCTCGTCCCTGACGTCTCCAGCCTGTGTATTCAAATTAAAACTAGCCGCTCCATACTGCTATGTGTTGAACGAACTAAAGTTTTCCGAAGACTTGTATCTCTTGTTCTTCTCCACTCTCTATTCTTCAATTTTTGGAAGTTCCACACCCTTCCATTTCAGGCAATCTTTTAATTCGGCCTAGCAGTGGACAAGTGTAAACGGGACTCCATATTCAACTTAGTATTTCGTAATTGCTGATTGGGTGTAATCCCCGTCTCTAGCTCCACTAATTGACATCTGAGTGGCGTTATCGTACACACCATAAAATTGAGCAGCTTTAGTACGCACAGTTTTCCATTTCCCGATTATCATATTGTACGTACGATGTTTGTTAATAAGAATTTTTTTTGCATGTGTGCTAAAATCTCCATATGAAACCCATCCTTCTTTATCTCATTACCATCTACGCTATCTTTGGATATACGAACCCAAGCTTTGCACAATGCAATTTCTTTGTCTGGTATCCATGCAATACACTGTTTATCCTCGTTATTTTGAACAACCTTCTTTGGTTTCCGTCTTTTAGTCGTCATCCTCTTTGGGGTTGGGACTTCTTCGACGGGAGAATCCGCATGAACGGTAACATAGACAGAGACAAAGAAAAATCAGGGGTGTACACTAGCATTTCTTCAATATTAAATGGGAAAATTGGAGACAAAGGTTGGGTCGTATTTGGGTTTGATGACGAACTACCAACACCGTGTTGTGATTTGAATGTGTCGTATGGGTTGGGTTGGTAGGGATTGTGGGTATTTTGTCGTGGAGGTATGAATGGTGAGTTTTGGTAAGTGTTGGGTTAGGTTAGGTTCCATAAAATAGAGTTTTTAGTCGAAAGTTCATCAGTCGGTTTGACGATGGAGTATTTTCGAGAGTAAATGTGCCTTCAGGTGTTGTCGTAGAGTTTCGGGTAGTGTTTTGTTGTTGACGTTTTATGTTTCGGGGAGTGTTTTGTTGAGTTATTTTATGAAATAAGATGATATATAAGAAGTTGTGTTTAAAATGTTGAAGTTTATGAGGTTTTTACAGGTAATAAAATAATAGTGGGTAATTTTTTTTAACAAATCATATGTACCATTGGAGGGGGGCCACAAATGCACGAATATCAGTTTGATGAGCCATTCACCCTGAGCTCTCATTTATGTGGTAAGTCGCGCGTGAGTGGGGCCGGCCCTAGTAAAGGTGACACGTGAGGGAGGTTGTCCCAGAGGGGCTTCCCATTCTTAGCAGCCTAAGGCCATCCACAATGCAAGTAAGTGGCATGGTTCAATAAAAAAGTAGATTACTTGGCATACTTGCAATACCATTGTGAGTGTAGTTCGTTTAAATGTAATGGGTTTCTGTACACACCACTATTAAATGGTTTATGTGGCCTAATTGTTGTACTTTTCTATTAAGTAAATGCATCAATTTAATATTTAATGGTCAAACTTTATGAAAGAGAAAAATCATATGAGGTCAGTATAACAATGTGAAGTTAGATGGAATGTACAAATTTTATATAGTTTTTTTTTGAAATAGCGAAGATATTATTAACCAACAGGCAAAAAACCAACGACAACCGAAAGGCTCAAAGAACGAGCCCAAGAAGATATATACAAAGCCAATATGAAAAAAACAAAACTAGGAAAGGCCTAAAACATTCGGATGATGAACCCACAAATCCCACGAGTGAGAACTAAAAGGGGCACGATTAGAGATCCATAAGAGGGATAACCGTTGGACAGCATAAAAAATGTCTTCATGGCGAGCTGAAATCGCCTCTTCAATAGTTGACGCGTGAAAGATTTTATTTCTCCAAGCCCAGACATGCCAAATAACGCACAAACTGTAGCACCCCCAAAATGCGGAATATATTCGGGTCATGGGTCAAGGGGGTACCACATCATCATACAAGACTCTAGGATTACAAGTCACAACAAAACATGAAAAGTCATAC
>BQNB010058587.1:0-37700 GCA_026074375.1 Tanacetum coccineum | reverse complement strand
TCACAATACAAATGGTGCTTTCATTATCAATGTAAATCTTGGTGTTCATGAAGTTGAATCCATAATCAAGCATTTGATTTCGGATCCATAACACCTGTCCACAACAATTAGCAACAGCAACATACTATGCTTTAGTAGTAGAGTCGGCAACTATAGTCTGCTTTTTACATTGCCATAAAATCAACCTTTTGCCAAGAAATTAACAACCTCCTGTTGTGGATTTCCTGTCAAGGCTAGCTCTAGCATAATCACTATAAAAAAAGACTTCTAAGTCAAATGGTGAATCTCTAGGATACCAAAGGCCCAAATTAGGTTGACCTTTTATGTATCTAAAGATCCTCTTCAATGCATGAAGATGTGAGATTTTAGGAGTAACTTGAATCCTTGCACAAGTATAAACAGCAAATGTTATGTTAGGCCTAGAAGCTGTTAAGTACATCAATGATCCAATCATTGATCTGTATAAGTGAACATCCACATCTTCAGCCTCTTCATCCTTGACCAATGCCTTATTAGGCTCCACAGGAGTGCTTGTTGTCTTTACAGTGACAAAATTAAACTTTTTCAAAATATCAGCCACATACTTGTCTTGGCTAATAAAGATTCCATCCTCTTTCTATTTTACTTGAAATCCTAAAAAGAAAGTGAGCTCCCCCATAGAACTCATCTAAAATCTCTTGTGCATCATCTGCTCAAATTCAACACACAAAGACTTCTTTGTAGACCCAAAGATGATATCATCAACATACACCTGTACTAATAGGATATCACCTCTGTCCTTATTGATGAACAAAGTCTTATCTATAGTACCTCTTCTAAATCCATTTTCCAATAAGTAGGTAGACAAGGTCTCATACCAGGCTCTAGGAGCTTGATGTAGACCATATAAAGCTTTTTCTATCTTATAAACCTTATCAGGGAACTATGGATCTTCAAAACTAGGAGGTTGGCACACATAAACCCCCTCTTCAATAGTATCATATAAAAAGGCACTCTTTACATCCATCTGGTACACAATAAACCCCATAAATGATGCATAGGCAAAAAATAACCTGATTACTTCTATCCTAGCAACAGGAGCAAAAACCTCATCATAATCAATTCCTTCTTCTTGGGTATAACCTTTTGCCACCAATCTTACCTTGTTTCTAACTATAATTCCTCTTTCATCTTTCTTGTTTCTATACACCTACTTAGTTCCAATAGCCCTCTTGCCTTTAGGAAGATCCACCAGAGTCCAAACCTTTTGAAGTTTAAATTGCAGAAGCTCCTCTTGCATTGCTTCTATCCAGCTTGGGTCTGTCAAAGCTTGAATCACCTTCTTGGGTTCTATTTGTGAGAGAAAATAGGCAAATAGGCAGTTTTGATAATCTTTGTGATTTGTTCTCCTCTGCTTTTTGATGTAACTGACCAAGGCATGTTCTTCATAAATCTTGGTCATCCTCCTTGTTTGAGTAGCTTAATTTATGTCTCCAATGATCTGGTCTATAGGATGATCCTTGTGAATTTTGGTTGTGGGAATAGGACTGACATTCATGGTGGTTTCCAAGTTACTAAGGTTAGCCTCTGCACCCACTTCTCTATCATTATAGGCATCATCAAATATGCCAGTGTTTTCTAAAGATTGCATACTTGAATCATTAGAAATAGGACTAGCAGTATTAATATTTGGACTACAAGTATTAATATTTTCACTGGCAGTATTAATACTTGGCCCAGCAGTACTAACAGATGGATTAGCAGTACTATCTCTGTTAGTGCTGTTAGCATAACCTTCTTTCTGTAGAACAAGCAACCTATCCAATTCAATTCTGAAATCTTGCACATGCTGGTCATCTTCTTTATTTGAAGCTCCTCCTTCCTTTTCTTGACCATTTATTTGACTTACATCATCATCTCCTTTGTCTGGTACCTCATCAGCATCCTTATCATCTATGCTCTGAGTACTTAAAGAGAGTGGAGAATTAGAAAGCATGAGTGGTAGCAGTATGTATTCATTATCAGATGCTTTCTCCTGTCTAGCTTGCCCTACATTAACATTTGTCTCTATACCTGCATCACCATTAGTTTGATTTCCTGCAGTAACTGGCTCATAATTCATAGATTTTGTCAGTGAATCAATATCAAAGAGCCATTCTGGACCACTCCCTACAACATTGGGTTTGTTTTCAAGAAAATTTATGTGCAGTTTCTCCTCTACCTTCCTAGTTCTAGAGTTAAATACCCTAAAAGCCTTGCTATTTATAGTGTATCCAACCAAGAACCCCTCATCAGCCTTCCTATCAAATTTGCCTAGGAGATCTAAGGTATTAAGAATAGTCACAAGAGACCCAAAAGGTCTCATAAAGCTTATACTAGGTGGTCTACCAAGTAATAGTTCATAAGGTGTCTTGTTGTGAGGCTTGGTCACTAGAACCCTATTCTGAACATAACAAGCAGTATTAACTGCTTCAGCCCAAAATGTAGTAGGTAATAATGAATCTGCTAGCATAGTCCTAGCTGCCTCTATTAGTGTCCTATTCTTTCTTTCAGCAACTCCATTTTGTTGTGGAGTTCTGGCAACACTAAACTCCCTCTTAATCCCTTTCATCCCACAGAACTGATTCATGTCATTATTTTTAAACTCAGTTCCATTGTCACATCTGATGATTTTAACCTTATGATTTATTTGGTTTTCTATGCCAGTTATAAAAGTTTTAAGGATCCCACTAGTCTCATCCTTAGTGGCCAAAAAGAAAACCCAACTAAACCTACTATAGTCATCAGTGACAACAAGGCAATATATCTTGTGATTGATACTCCTTACAAATGTTGGCCCAAATAAGTCCATATGCAACATTTGTAAGGGATGGCTGATAGAGCTTACAAGCTTGGTCTTACAAGAGGCTTTGTGTTGCTTTCCCTTCTGACAAGCAACACAAGAATGGTCATTTTCAAAAAGCTTTGAAGGTAAGCCTCTAACAAGGTTTCCCCTCACAAGTTTGTTCATAGTTTTAAAGTTTATATGACCAAGCCTCCTATGCCATAAATTAGACTCATCTATTGTAGCCTTTGCAAATAAACAAGTCAAACCTCCTGAAGGAACAACATTCTTTAGATCAAAATTGTACATGTTGTTCTATCTGGGAACTTTAAGCAAGACTTGACTTTCATCAAGTAGCTTAAAGTCAGGAGATAGAACAAGACATTCAGTCTCAGTGAAAAGAACATTGTTTTTCTTGTCACACATTTGTGAGACAGAGAAAAGATTAAACTTAAGTTCCTTTACAAAGTATACATCTTCAAAGTCTAATTTCCCAGTCCTAATTTTACCTTTTCCAGTAATTTTACCTCCTTTAGGACTTCCAGCAAATGCAACAAATCCTCCATCAATGTCTTGATAATCTGTTAGGTAGGACTTGTTCCCAGTCATATGCCTAGAGCATCCACTATCAAAAATCCCTTAATCCTGTAAAGCATATTGTGTATTACCTTGCACTTAAAATAAGAGAATTAGTTTCTCTTGGGGACCCAAGCCATCACTGACTTGAGTCTGCCTTGAGGATCAACATAGTCAAATCTTTTAGGCATGTATGATTACTGTCTTTGGAGATATGGTCGATTACTTTTCTTGTTGGTCTCCAAATCCAGCATGCTGAGGACTTAACAGCATTTGCCTTATGTCCCTAAATAGCACTAACTAATGCTTTTGTCCTAGCAGTAGTTACATTGTTTACCTTAGCATTATTAACTTTTTCTTTAAAATCACTGTTTTTAGGTGCTGTTCTTTGATAAAAAGTCCTCTTAACTAATGAATGTGACTTATGAAAAACATGTGAACTTGGTTTTGCACCATTCACAGTTGGTCTAGATGCAGCAGTATTAACATATCTGGCAGTACTATTTGATATTGCTGCTCTTGGGGAGCTTTGCTTAGCAGTATTAACTAGTACTTGTCCTGAATTTGTTACAACTGCTGTTGGAACAAAATTCCTTTTAAGATGTCGGTGAGTAAATTTATTTTGGTGGTTCACCCTCTGAGCATTGTTCCATACTGGTCTAATTTCCCTTTGACCAGTAACCCTTCTCTTATTATTCAACACTCGTTTTTCTACTATTTTCTTGTCATGAAAATCACAGTCTTTGATCAAATGATTAAAATCCCTCAAAAATAAAGCTCTCTTTATAAAAATCTAAACCATTTCCCTAGTTTCTGAGTATCATTCCATATCTAGTTTCTTCTCTTACCCTAAGACTTTGACTTTTCCTAGGATACTCTACTTGCCTATGTGTGTTTTCCTTATTAACAGTTTTCACATTCTCACCAGATTTGAGAAAATTGATTTAAGTAAACTTTGGTTTTGTCTGATCAGATTTAGGTCTAAACACACTATCATTATCACTATCAGTGTCCCAATCTTCAATGATAGGAGCACTAGGCCTAATAGTTTTAGGCTTTTCTACAATATCCTTACTAGTCTTAGATATACTAGTTTCAGTTTCATTCACTTTAGTCTTATAGATGAATCATCTATACAGGAAAGGATAAAGCCAGGTCTTGAGGGCATGTAGTTACCCAGTGGAAGGGAGGGAGAATACTTGGAAACTTTCAACTGTTTTGTATATATCATTTACTCGGTCTATCAACTACACACTTCTCTACTGTTAAACACACTATGAACCACTTCACTCTTATTCATTTGACTATCATAACAAAGACCAATTTTGTTTTTAGCATTTATTTGACTATTTATCAGTTTAGTTAGATTCTTTAATGATTCTTCCAATTTTTCTAGTTTAAGTTTCAAACCATCTTTCTCTTTTAAAGCTTCTTCTAACTGATTTTAAGGTATTTGATAGAAATATCTTTCACTTGGACATCATAATTTAATAATCCAATGCCTTCTTCATAAACAACTTCATTCTTTTCATGAATAATTATCCTAGCTTCTAATGATTCTAATCCTATTTGATAACCTATAATTTCTAGATTAGATTTATTAAGTGCTATACGCTTTTGATCATACTAATTTTGAAGAATTTCATATGATTTTAAGAAATCTTTAAAGCAAGTATGTACCTCAGAGTCTGAACTTGATGAACCTTGGGATGTATAAGCCATTAAAGCAAAGTTTATGATGCCTTATTCATCCTAAAAGCTCCAATCATAAACCCATCAATTAGTACTGCCAGGCCTGTTAATACTGCTGCCCCTAAATCAAAAGTGAATGATGCATTACCCAAAACATATTCTTATTTTAAATCACATTCACCAGTAAGAAGGGCTTTTAACTAAAAATCAGCAGCTAAAACCAATAATCTTAATGAAAAAGTTAAAACTGCTAGAGTTAACAATGTAACTACTGCTGGGTCAAAAGCGGTAGTTAATGCTGCTGTGGGAAATGGGGAAAATGCTGTTAAGTCCTCAGCATGCTGGATTTGGAGACCAACAAGAAATGTTATTGACTATACCTCCAAAGACAGTGGATCATACATGCTTAAAAGATTTGACTATGTTGATCTACAAGGCAGACTCAAGTCAGTAATGGCTTGGGTCTCCAAGAGAAACTAATTCTCTTATTTTGAGTGCAGTGTAATCCACAATATACTTTATTGGATTAAGGGATTTTTGATAGTGGATGCTCCAGGCATATGACAAGAAACAAGTCCTTCCTTACAGATTATCAAGAGGTTGATGGTGGATTTATTGCAGTTGCAGGAAGTCCTAAAGGAGGTAAAATTACTAGAAAAGCTAAAATTAGGACTGGGAAATTAGACTTTAAAGATGTATACTTTGTAAAGGAACTTAAGTTTAATCTTTTCTCTGTCTCATAAATGTGTGACAAGAAAAACAGTGTTCTTTTCACAGAGACTGAATGTCTTGTTCTATCTCCTGACTTTAAGCTACTTGATGAAAGTCAAGTCTTGCTTAAAGTTCCTAGACAGAACAACATGTACAGTTTTGATCTAAAGAATGTTGTTCCTTTAGGAGGTTTGACTTGTTTATTTACAAAGGCTACAATATATAAGTCTAATTTATGGCATAGGAGGCTTGGTCATATAAACTTTAAAACTATGAATAAACTTGTGAGCGGAAACCTTGTTAGAGGTTTGCCTTCAAAGATCTTTAAAAATGACCATACTTGTGTTGCTTGTCAGAAGGGAAAGCAACACAAAGCTTTTTGTAAGACCAAGCTTGTGAGCTCTATCAGCCAACCCATACAAATGTTGCATATGGACTTATTTGGGCCAACATCTGTAAGGAGTATCAATCACAAGACATATTGCCTTGTTGTCACTGATGACTATAGTAGGTTTAGTTAGGTTTTCTTTTTGGCCACTAAGGATGAGACTAGTAGGATCCTTAAAACTTTTATTACTGGCATAGAAAACTAAATAAATCATAAGGTTAAAATCATCAGATATGACAATGGAACTGAGTTTAAGAATAATGACATGAATCAGTTCTGTGGGATGAAAGGGATTAATAGGGAGTTTAGTGTTGCTAGAACTCCACAACAAAATAGAGTTGCTGAAAGAAAGAATAAGACACTAATAGAGGCAGCTAGGACTATGCTAGCAGATTTATTATTACCTATTACATTTTGGGCTGAAGCAGTTAGTACTGCTTGTTATGTTCAGAATAGGGTTCTAGTGACCAAGCCCCACAACAAGACACCTTATGAACTATTACATGGTAGACCACCTAGTATAAGTTTTATGAGACCTTTTGGGTGTCCTGTGACTATTCTTAATACCTTAGATCCCCTAGGCAAATTTGATGAGAAGGCTGATGAGGGGTTCTTTGTTGGATACTCTATAAATAGCAAGACTTTTAAGATATTTAACACTAGAACTAGGAAAGTAGAGGAGTATCTACACATAAACTTTCTTGAAAACAAACCCAATGTTGCAGGGAGTGGACCAGATTGGCTCTTTGATATTGATTTACTAACAAACTCTATGAATTATGAGTCAGTTACTGCAGGGAATCAAACTAATAAGAATGCATGTATCAAGGATAATGTTGATGCAGTACCTACTCAACAATATATTCTGCTACCATTACTTTATGATAGTCCACAAAGCTCAAAGGATGCAGTTACTGATGATGCTGGTAAAAAGACTAATGAAGAACCAGCACATGAGGGTGAAAGAAATGGTTAAGAGAAAGAAAGAGGAGCTTCAAATAAAGAAAATGACCAGAATGTGCAAGACTTTAGAGCTGAATTAGATAATTTGCTTGTTCAACAAAAAGAAGGTTATGCTAACAACACTAACAGAGATAGTACTGTTAGTCCATCTGTTAGTACTGTTGGGCAAAATTTTACTAATGCTGATGATCTTCCTATTGATCCTCTCATACCTGATTTAGAGGATATTGGTATCTTTAGTGGTGCATATGATGATGAAGATGTGGGTGCAGAGCCTGACCTTAACAACTTAGAAATCACCATGAATGTCAGTCCTATTCCCACAACCAGAATTCATAAGGATCATCCTAAAGACCAGATCATTAGAGATATACATTCAGCTACTCAAACAATGAGGATGACCAAGATTACTGAAGAACATGTTATGGTCAGTTACATCAAAAGGCAGAGGAGAACAAATCATAAAGATTATCAAAACTGCTTATTTGCCTATTTATCTCACAAATAGAACCCAAGAAGGTGATTTAAGCTTTGACAGATCCAATCTAGATAGAAGCAATGCAAGAGGAGCTTCTGCAATTTAAACTTCAAAAGGTTTAGACTCTGGTGGATCTTCATAAAGGTAAGAGGGCTATTGGAACTAAGTGGGTGTATAGAAACAAGAAAGATGAGAGAGGAATTGTAGTTAGAAACAAGGCAAGACTGGTTGCACAAGGTTACACCCAAGAAGAAGGCATTGACTATGATGAGGTTTTTGCTCCTGTTGCTAGGATAGAAGCAATCAGGAATCATTTTAGAGAACTTATTGATCAATCTTGGGAAAAGTATTCTCATGATCATTTTTGGTGCACCAACTGCTCATGATATGGAAATCCTAATTAAAACATGTTTGATGCCTCTTGCCCTAAAGACACAAAATGATAGTTTCACATTTGTTCATGAACTTAAGAAAGAAATGCATGCTGACTTAAAGTACGTTGAATTACTTAAAAAGGAAACTAACAAACTTAAATCTGATAAAGCAGAATTTTCAAACATGTATGATCTGCTTCTCTAAGAGTGTGTGTCAAAAGATGTTACATGTTCTTATTTGCATTCTTTATCTAAAATAAATGCTCATGCTGAATTGCAATGCTTATATGTTCATAAAGTGAAAGAATGTAAATGTCTTGCATAAAATCTTTCTAAACAAACTAAAACAGTTAGTAAAGAAGTTTATAATGAGCTTTCACGAAGTTTTGCTAAATTAGAAAAACACTCGATTTCTCTTAAACTTGCTTTACAACAATGTATAGAACAAATGAAAAATGACAAAGCTTGCAAAGACACAACATCAAATGTATTCCAAAAAGAACATGAACAATATCATGAAATACAAGATTTAAAAGCTCAATTGCAAGACAAGAACATTGCCATATGTGAGTTAAAGAAACTCATCGAGAAATGCAAAGGAAAATAAGTGGAAACTAAGCTTTGATAAACCATTTGTTGTTCGACAACCAAATGCTCAAAGGATTCCAAAACCATCAATTTTAGGCAAATCGGCTCCTTTTTCAGACTCTCTTGAGAGGAAAAGTTTTTCAAAGACAAAGTCGATTCCCAAAACTAATATGTCAAAGAGTTTATCAAAACTAGTCACATATCAATTTTACCAAACAACAAGGAAAGAGTAAAAACACAATGTATTTAAACAGGAAAGGTATCGAAATTGACACTAGGACAACACAATCTAGAGCATCTCAGTTGCCTCAGACTTTTAGGAATACTAATCCTCGCGTGTCTACCTCTACAGGAGTAATTCATAGAACTAATGTTAGCAGACCACCGCTTAGGAGCACTCAAATGAAAGATAAGGTCGTGCCAAATAATAGTCAAGTGAAGAATAAGAAGATTAAAGTAGAAGACCACCTTAGTATTGTGTAATGACAGTTTAAAATCCAAAACTTCGAATGTTAATGCTGTTTGTGCTACTTGTGGAAAATGTGTGTTTAATTCGAATCATGATGCTTGTGTTTCTAAATTTTTAAATGAAGTGAATGCTAGAACTAAAAAGCCTAAAGTAGGGACTATTAGTAATAGACAACCCAAAAGTCAAGTGAACAAATCTGTTGCAACACCCCCTAAGAAAATAGTTGCATCAAAATCCACTATCCAGAAATCTAAGAGTTACTATATGATGCTTTATGAGAAAACTAGTAAGGCATGGAAATGGTAGATAACACAACAATGCCCATCAAGATATAAACGGGTTCCTAAGACAAAAATGTAATGGGTGCCTTAAGTTAGGAAAGAAGATGTGAACACAAGTATTACTCCAACAATGGATAATGCATCTAGGATAACTAATGTCTTGAAAATCACAAATACTTTAGGATCCAATTTGTCAAGTGTTCCATCGTTATCTAATTCTCTTGCAGATTGTTCAACTCATCCTATTCATTGTTGACTCTGGATGCACAAAGCATATGATGGGTAATCTAAAGCTGCTGTGCAATTTTGTTGAAAAATATTTGGGTACCGTTCGTGTTGGCAATGATCAATTTGCTCCAATTCTTGGATACAGAGATTTGGTTCAAGAAAATATCACGATCAAAAGGATTTATTAGCTCGAAGGCCTCAATCACAATCTCTTCTCGGTTGGTTAATTTTGTGATGCGGATTTGGAGGTTGCATTCCGGAAATATACTTGCTTTGTGAGAGATCTTCAGGGAAACGACTTACTCACCGGTAACCGTGGATCTGATCTCTACACAATCTCTCTTCAGAAGACATCTTCACCAACTCTAATCTGTTTCATGGCTAAATCCTCACCAACTCAAGCATGATTATGACATCGAAGACTTTCTCATCTTAACTTCGACTACATCAACTTGCTTTCAAAAAAGGATATCGTGATTGGTTTACCTAAATTGAAATATGTGAAGGATAAACTATGTTCTTCTTGTGAACTGAGTAAAGCAAAAAGGAGCTCATTCAAGACAAAGGCTGTTCCAAGTTGAAAAGGACGGTTGAATTTTCTTTATATGGACTTATGTGGTCCAATGCGGGTTGCAAGCATAAATGGAAATAAATATATTATGGTAACTGTTGACGACTATTCCAGATATACTTGGACTCTATTTATAAGATCCAAGGATGAAACACCAATTTTTAAAAGATTTCCTCAAGATGATTCAACAAAATCTTCAAGCCCCAGTAATTTTTGTTCAAACTGACAGAGACACATAGTTCTTAAACAAGACACTCCATGCATACTTCAAAGAAGAAGGAATTGAGCATCAAACTTCTACTCCTCGAACACCTGAACAGAACGATGTTGTTGAAAGACAAAACCGTACTCTCACATGGGATGATCTTGTAGGAGCAATCCTGGAGATTGCACCAACCACCCTAGGGGGTCAATCAGAGAGTTACCGAGCTTGTTGCCACTGTTGATCAGGAGGATGGCATCATGTATTCCCTGTTGGAGGATGCACGGGAGGACCGGTCTCTACTAAGAGGCCGAGTCAACATGTTGTTCAGAGATAGGCCATATCATAGACGCACTACTCTACTGATAGAGGAGGAGGCCAGAGTTTCTCGTGTCGCTTGGGCACAGTCGATGGATGCCAGCGACAAGACACGTTCTGAGGGCATGTCACTTCGGACTACGGTCATTGCTCAGCAGTCAGAGATTACCGAGTTGCGGGCAGCGGATCGCGGGAGACAGGAAGCGATTATGGAGATGCTGGCAGCGGAACATCGAAGACAGACGCAGCTTATCGAGGCACTAAAACTTCAGAAGTAAGTTACATGCCAGATGACAGAGTTTTTGAGGCAACAGGGACACCGGTTACGGTCGGCACAACCAGAGGTACCGGAGGAGGCCGGTAGCAGCTCTTAGATTTGGTCATGATAGTAGCTATACTATGCAGCCTGTTAAGTTTTATGGGTTATTCCCAGCTAGCAGACTGTATAGATCTTTTGTTTTGTTTAGCTACTCTGTATAGATCTTTTGTTCATGTATTGGTTACTTTGTGCAGCCTACTAAGTGTTACGAGTATATCTCGGCTAGTATGGCTTTAGGTTGTTTATTTTGTCTTGTAACCTAATCGTTGTGATCGTTTTGTATTTGAACCAATCATGTATGTTTTTCCAAGTTATATATGGAAGGGATGGATTATGTTATGTATGAAATCAAATTTATTGTGAATGAATGTCGATTTGGCTACACCATTGTTAATTTCAATACAGTTGTGTATTTCACTATTGTGATGTGATATCGTTTATTATTTGTGTATATGTCGTGTCTTGGTTATGATTTTTTGAATCTAACAAGTATTATAATTTTCTTGTGATTTGAAGGGAAAATGGCACGAAAAAGAAGAATCACAGGGTAACACCAGTCAAGGGACACTCTTACCACCACATCTGTTACGAATATGCCCAAATGCAGGCAATGATTGGACAAGGGGTTCACTGCTGTTACTGGCTAGCACGTGATGCAAACCAAAAATGGCGATGATAGCCATACTTAGGAAATCGGATGTCAGAAGAATGGATACGACGTTGGCGAAAATGCACTTTCCAAGACTTTATGAAGTGCCAACCCCTATATTTCAAAAGCACTGAGGGAGTTGTTAAATTAACTCAGTGGTTTGAAAGGATGGAGACTGTATTCCGCATAAGCAACTGCTCTGTAGAAAATCAGATCAAGTTTTCTACTTGTACGCTGCTAGCAGGTGCTCTAACGTGGTGGAATTCCCACGTTATGACTGTTGGTCATGATGTTGCGTATGCAATGACCTGGACTGATCTGAAAAAGAAAATGATGACCAAGTACTATCCGAGGAACGAGATGAAGAAGCTTGAGGCTGAGTTGTGGAATTTAAAAGTGAAAGGTACTGATGTGCTAGGGTACAACCAATGTTTTTAGGAACTGGCATTGTTGTGTGTCAGGATGTTCCCTGAAGAGTCTGACAAGATTGAAAGGTATGTTGGTGGGTTGCCCGACATGATTCACTCAAGTGTTGTGGCATTAAAGCCAAAAACCATGCAGGAGGCTATTGAAATGGCGACTGAACTAATGGATAAGAAAATCAGCACTTTTGCTGAGAGGCAGGCAGAAAAGAAGAGGAAGTTAGAAGACACTTCGAAACAAAACCCAATAACCAACAACAGCCTTCTAAAAGGCAAAATGTGGCAAAGGCATACACTACAGGATCTGGTGATAAGAAACCGTACGGAGGAACTAAACCTCTGTGTACCAAGTACAATTACAACCATGACGGTCCATGTGCTCCAAAATGCTACAAGTGGAACCGAGTTGGCCACCTGGCCCGTGATTGTAGAAGTCCTGCTAATGCTAATACTAGTAGTAACCAAAGAGACAATGTGGCAGGTCAAAACCTACTTGTTACGAGTGTGGAGTTCAGGGACACTTCAAGAGGGAATGTCCCAAGCTGAAGAACAATAACAACCGGGGTAATCAGGTTAGAAATGCTAGGGCTCCAGCGAAGGTGTATGCAGTAGGGCAGGCGGGGACAAACCCACTCGCGAATATCGTTACAGGTACGTTCCTTCTCAACAACTGTTATGCTTCTATCTTATTTGATACTGGTGCCGATAGGAGTTTTGTGTCCACTGCATTTAGCTCCCAAATTGATATCACACCAAATGTATTAGACCATGATTATGCGGTAGAACTAGCCGATGGTAGAATAGTGGGCGTTAATACTATTATTCGGGGATGCACATTAAATTTTATAGACCACCCTTTCAACATCAACCTAATGCCCGTAGAGATGGGTAGTTTTGACGTCATAATTGGCATGGACTGGTTATCAAAATATCAAGCTGTTATTGTTTGTGCTGAGAAGATTGTTCGTATTCCCTACGGAAACAAGACATTGATTATTCGTGGTAACGAAAGCAACCAAGGAAGCGAGACATGATTGAATATCATCTCGTGCTCTAGGGACGCAAGAAAAATACATGCTAAAAGGATGTCAGGCTGCTTTTTGGCACATGTTTACCTGAAGGAGGCAGAAGCAAGTACGGAGGAGAAGTAACCTAGGATAGATTTTCCTGAGGTATTTCCTGAAGATTTGCCGGGTCTTCCACTGACTCGACAAGTGGAATTCCAGATCGATTTGACACCTGGTGCTGCACGTGTAGCACGAGCACCTTATCGATTGGCTCCTTCCGAAATGAAAGAGTTGTCAGAGCAACTGCAAGAGCTATCCGACAAGGGCTTTATAAGACCTAATTCCTCACCTTGGGGAGCTCCGGTCTTGTTTGTCAAAAAGAAGGATGGGTTATTTCGAATATGCATCGACTATAGGGAATTGAACAAGCTAACCGTGAAGAATTATTATCCTCTCTCGAGGATTGATGATTTGTTTGATCAACTACAAGGATCCAATGTTTATTCTAAGATAGACTTGCGATCGGGCTATCATCAGTTATGAGTTCGTGAAGGAGATATTCCAAAGACGGCATTCAGAACTCGGTATGGTCATTACGAGTTCCATGTAATGCCATTTAGTTTGACGAACGCACCAGCAGTATTTATAGGTCTTATGAATCGGGTGTGCAAGCTATATTTGGATAAATTTGTGATTGTCTTTATTGACGATATCTTCATCTACTCGAAGAACAAGGAAGAACATGAAGAACATCTTAGGTTAATCTTGGACCTACTAAAGAAAGAGGAGTTGTACGCTAAATTCTCAAAATGTGAATTTTGGATTTCTAAGGTACAATTTCTCGGCCATGTGATTGATAGTCAGGGCATTTACGTAGATCCCGCCAAGATCGAATCCATAAAAGATTGCCCATCTCCCAAGACTCCTACAAAGATTCGTTAATTTTTAGGTCTTGTCGGTTATTATTGGATATTCATCGAAGGATTCTCAAAAATTTCTAAGCCGATGACCAAACTTACTCAGAAGAAAGTCGCCTTTGAATGGGGTGACAAGCAAGAGGCAGCTTTTCAGACATTGAAGAATAATTTGTGTAGCGCACCCATCTTAGCTCTCCCTCAAGGAGCTGAGAACTTCATTGTTTATTATGATGCGTCGCATAAAGGATTGGGTGCGGTATTGATGCAAAGCGAGAAGGTGATTGCTTATGCATCACGACAGTTGAAGATTCATGAGAAAAATTATACTCTTCATGATTTGGAACTTAATGCAGTGGTGTTTGCTCTAAAGACTTGGAGGCACTACTTGTATGGAACCAAGTGTATGGTGTTCACAGATCATAAGAGTCTACAACACATACTTGACCAAAAGGATTTGAACATGAGGCAATGTCATTGGTTAGAGTTTCTCAGTGATTACGATTGTGAAATTTTTTTCACCCGGGGAAAGTAAACTTAGTGGCCGATGCTCTAATCCATAAAGAACAGAATAAGCCACTACGGGTTTGAGCCTTAGTCATGACTATTGGTTTGGATCTCCCCAAACAAATTTTGGAAGCTCAATCAAGAGCACAAAAACCAGAAAACTTCAAGAACGAAGATGTAGGAGGTATGATCAAGAAGGATATACCAAAGGAAAAGTTGGAACCACATACCGATGGAACTCTATGCCTAAATGGCAAGAGTTGGTTGCCATGTTATGGTGATTTAAGGACTGTGATCATGCACGAGTCCCACAAATCAAAATACTCTATCCATCCAGGTTCTGACAAAATGTATCAGGATATGAAGAAGCTATATTGGTGGCCCAATATGAAGGCTAACATCGCCACCTATGTCCATAAATGTTTGACATATGCTAGGGTCAAAGCCGAACACCAAAATCCACCGAGTTTGTTGGTGCAACCCGAGATACCCCAATGGAAGTGGGATAATATCACAATGGATTTTGTCATAAAGCTTCCTAAGTCGTCGCAAGGTTATGACACCATTTGGGTGATTGTTGACTGAATTACAAAGTCTGCAATCTTTGTACCAATGAGGGAAACTGATCCCATAGAGAAGTTGGCAAGGATGTACCTAAAGGAGTTAGTCACAAGGCATAGAATACATGTCTCGATCATTTGTGATCGTGACCCTAGATTCGCATCAAATTTCTGGAGGTCACTTCAGAAGGCTTTGGGTACTAGCTTGGATATGAGTACTGCATACCATCCGCAAACTAACAAACAAAGCGAGAGAACTATCCAAACTCTCGAGGATATGCTACGTGCTTGTGTGATCGACTTTGGAAATGGTTGGGTTAAACATTTTCCATTAGTAGAGTTTTCATATAACAATAGTTATTACGCTAGCATCAAGGCTACACCGTTTAAGGCACTTTACGATCGAAAGTGGTGTTCACCTGTTTGTTGGGCCGAGGTTGGAAAAGTTTAACTCACCGGTCCAGAAATAGTTCAAGAGACAACCGAGAAGGTCATTCAGATCAAGCAAAGGATTCAAGCCACACGTGACCGACAAAAGAGCTATGCTGATTTAAAGCGTAAGCCGATGGAATTTCAAGTTGGAGATAGAGTTATGCTTAAGGTTTCACCTTGGAAAGGGGTCGTACGTTTTGGCAAATTGGGGAAGTTAAACCTAAGGTATGTTAGACCATTCAAGGTGCTGGAAAAGGTTGGATTCGTTACTTACAAGCTTAAGCTTCCTCAAGAGTTGAGCAGGGTTCACAGTACATTTCATGTATCCAACTTGAAGAAATGTTATTCTGATGAACCATTAGCCATTCTGTTGGATGAACTGCACATTGATGATAAGCTCCATTTTCTGGAGGAACCCATAGAGATCATGGATCAAGAAGTCAAACGGTTGAAGAAAAGCCGTATCCCAATTGTCAAGGTTTGATGGAACTCTAGGAGGGGTCCTGAGTTCACATGGGAACGTGAAGACCAATTTCAAAAGAAATATCTACATCTCTTCACTAAACCCGTACCTTCGTCAAGTGTCGCGACTTGAGCCTTAGGGACAAGGCTCTTCTAACGGGAGGAGACTGTAACATTTCACATTTTCAGGTCATTTACGACTTTAATTATTCAATTATCTATTTTTAGGCTTTTGCGCGTTTACTTTTAATTTTTACCGTTAAGCTAAATCGCGTAAACTAAAAATGAGCATTCAACGTAAACGGGCATCAAACAATTAAATGTTTACATCAAGTAAGTGTTATAAAGTTATTAGGATGATAATTTATAACTTTACGCTTTTTATTTTTATTGGTTACGTAAAACGTTTACGTAACGCAATAAAACTACACTTTTGCATGCATGGCAAACCATAAACTCACCTACACTTCAACAAATACCCACTAATACCCATAATACCCAAAAACTTCATAAACCTTTGTCAAATTCAGCCCCTAACCAAATTATACCATACAAACACATGTATACACTTCCAAATTAAATCAAAACCCTTCACTAACTTGAATAAACAACCATTGTTGTTAACCAATGGATCAAATAACCACTTTTACCCAATTCGTGTCCCCTTGGTTCCTAGGACATGGCAAGACCACAAGAGAAGGATAGGGGACAAGAACAAGCATGCAAAGCCTTAGTCATATCACATCTACACAAAGCATGATCCAACCAAAACTTGTCCCTAGTCTTACAAGCCCTAAGTGAGTTTTTAAACATTCTTTGTGTCCTCTTGGCTTCCCTAACTGGACACACAAAGGAACAACACCAAAAACCATTTGCTAGTTTCCCTAAGGTGGTATACATACTTGACATGCTATATATAGAACCAATAAAGTGATAACAAACACACACTTCACATATTCAAGCAAAAATCACTTCACTTTCTCTCCAAAAACCCTCAAAACCCACGGCTTGTATTTCTCACTCAAATAAATTCATAGTTTTTGATTTCTAAGCTAGTACAAGTGATCAAGGGTTATTGTTAAGCATATACAAGGTGTCTTGGAAGCTTGGGTTGGTAATTAAAGGGGTTAAGCAAGAAAGAAGATCATATTAGGGTTTCTTTAAAATTAGGGTTTTCATAGCTCATTTTTGAATTAATGTTTTGATCAAAAGGGTTTTGATCTTGTTACTCATTCATCATACACTCATCTAAGGTTACCTAAAACCCTAATCTCTTCAATACTTTCATTTCATGTATTATATAATTGTGTGTAGTTAAATCATCACCTAGGAAACTTTATAAGTTTATAAAATGAGTTTTCATGATTGGATCATGGTTCAAACTATATATGTATATGTTGATATGATGTTAAAACTCATGTTATAATGGAGAAACACACATTACACAAGTATTGGGTAATTTATAAAATGTGTAGATAAACTAATGGTGAAAATTTTATTTATTAAGTTTATGAATAAATAAATATGTTGGACTAATTTCTTGGACACTATGGACATAATATGATGGAAATCATGTAAAGGACTTAATTTATACACAAATGATTTTAATTTATATGTTAGAGGATTTGTGGTAACTTTATTAAGTTTAAAAGTGTATAAAACAAGTTAATTAAACTTATAATTGTTACTGTTCATTCGATCCATTTAATATTTTATTTTATATTTTATAAAAATAGTACATTTCATAAGGATCGTAAGCATGTAAAGAACTCGAAAATCCGAATTATAACGAAGGAGATATGGTATTTACAAGATTATACGTAAAAAGTGTTTTTATAAAAGTATTTTTATAAAAACTCCAAGATTTTGAATCTGGTCAAAAAGGAAGCTTATTTTTTTGATAAAGTACAACTTACAAGGATTTCAAAACTATAAGGTGCATTAAAAACGGATTTAAAATGAAGAAGATACGCTATTAACAAGTTTACGATAAAAAGTATTTTTATAAAAGTGATTTTATAAAAACATGCTACTGTTCATAATAGTGGGCTGTTGGGAAATAATTTTCTTGGATATAGCTTTTAATTACGAAGACGTGGACATAAGAATCACTAAAAACTGAATTAAAACGAATGAGATACAATTAATATACGATTTCAATAATTAGAATTTATAAAAAGTATTTTTATAAATTATCACTTACTATTACTATTCATAACAGTGCATTCCAACATAATAAATGTAAAGTTTGATTTTATTTTTCAATTATGATTCCATACATTTAAAGAACGTTAAAAACGGGATTAAAACGAGAAAGATACGACGTTTTTATTAAAAGTGATATTTATAAACGTTTTTAACTTTATAAATATTATTTTCTCAAACAAACTAATTATTTATATAATGAAATTATAAAAAAATACATCAAGTATTTTTGGCAAATAATAAATTGTTGGATAAGTATATTATTTTTACAATTACAAATACATGGGCATTTATTTCATAAGTACAAATTAAATTGTTTAATTTTATAAATTAAACAAACACTTTTAGGTGGTGATGTAACTATATAAAATTATATGTGGCATTAGTTAATCAAAGTACTTAGTACTTATACGACCTACATTTAATTAGGTTACATTGGTCATATCCGTGACGTTTTCTTTCACTTGATTTATATACTTCAGTTCATTCACTAAGGTGAGTTCATAGCCCCCATGTTTTACTATATCAATGATTTACAACTTTTGGGGTGAGAAACATTCATTGTTTTACGATTGGACGCAAGTGTACATTTTAACATGATTACGTGTTTGCCTAAGTAGTGATAACCCTCTGAGCCCATTATCATGAACTGTCAATTACTTTGTGTGAGCGCGAATGTTATAAATAGATCTATTTGGGATTGACATCCTCGTTCGGGTGAGTAGCGCTCACTATGCTGGTTTACCAAACAACGGCCGTATACCATGTCGGATTTAGGATGTGGCGGGTTAGAACATCATCAAGGGCAATGTTGGCAATTTATATTGCAATTCATACATGTTGAGCTTCAGTATCATGAGCTTAGGAAAACATAATTACATTTTGTGATGTCTGCATCTGTTGCATTATCACGGGGAAAATCTTGTGGTCCTACATTATATTTTACATAAACCTATGAATTCACCAACTTTATGTTGACGTTTTAAAGCATGTTTATAAGGTCAACGAGGCACGAGGTGCTAAGGATACATTGGGGATACTCTTTTGGGGAGTCATACATAAAAGATTTGAAGTCATTACATCTTGGGATATTGTTATGATCTAAAATCTTTGATATTCAAATGTTGAGCAAGTTAAGTCGTTGTGCTTTGTATTAAACAATTTCAATAAATCCAATGTATCGTATTTCAAACGACTCTTTTAGAGGTAGTTCTCATATCTTGTGCTATTGATCTATGATGTAATGCTCCCGGACTTATTATTCTGTTGCGACCCAATTTGGGGGTGTTACAGATTGGTATCTAGAGCCAAGGTTATAGAGAACCAGGTCAAATGTTTTTACTTGGACTATAACCGTTTTCAAACATTGCATCATAAAAGGGATTTTCATGGGACATTCATTCATACATTACTTGTTGCATTAGTTGGAAATACTAGATGCTGCATGTTTCACATATGTGTTTATAATATATTAAGTATATTATTATTGGTCTTATATATGTACTAATGTAAACTCTGTTTGAGTGTTACAGATCCAGTCATGTCATCAGACAAAGCATCATCTGGGGTTACTTATACATCCATCTCGAGTGATTACAAGGAGCCGTCTGACGTAGGTTCTCCAGGAGTCGTCGTATACGGATATGATAGACTCCTTATGCATCTAGTAGACCCACCATCACCGGACTACATGCCTGGCCCTAAGGAGCCAGAGCAGGCATCACTCTCGCCGGATTACGTGCCGGGACCAGAGTACCCTAAGTACTTGACCCCATCTGATGAGGAGGTTCCCATTAAGGATCAGCCTTATGTTGTTGCTGATCCACCCATAGCCTTATCTCCGGGCTACATTGCTGAGTCCGATCCGGAGGAGGATTCGGAGGATGAGTTAGAGGAGGGTCCTGCGGACTATCCAACTGATAGAGTAGATGGTGATGATGACTCCTTTGATGATGACGAGGTGGAAGAGGAGGCTTCGGAGGAGGAGGAAGAGCACCTGGCTCTGACCGACCCTATCGTTACACTCGTTGTTGACCATTTCCCCTCTTGGGGGTGTTACATATACCATTGGACGGGCCCATCTAGTTTGTTCTAACAATAATAAAATTTGAATTTCAAATCATGGTTTAGTCAGACTTTTATTTAACCTATGCCTTAAAAGCTGTGAAAATTTTGAATTTGAATTAGTACATAGTCCATAGTCCATACATATGCATTTGCAAAAAACTTATGTATAACTTGAGTAAAAAAAGCTAAATACTACATGACATCATAAATTGATAATTGATGCTTCAATTGACACTTCATCAAAAACTGCTATTTAATAGATAGTATAGATTTAAAAAAAAGAAACTTTTAAAATACATCCTTAACTTACCTAATAATTTTAAAAATATCTTAAAGTTTATTTTAAGAAAAAATAATGAAAAAAATTATATATACAATTTTTAAAATAACAAACTTTATTTATCATATTGCTAAGTTGGTGTCTTAACATTGCAAATAATTTCAACTCGAATTGAATACAAATAAACACGACGGGAACATATTTTCTCGCTAAGTAAAATAGATGAAAAAGTAGAATTGGGCTAGCGCTTAGGCCTCTGGCCCACTAGTGCTGGTATTACTGGGTTGATCAAAACAATGAAACATGCTTTAAAACACTAAAAATTTGTAGGTTTCTACTAACATTTAGTACACGTTTGGTTGAGGGGTGTGTGATTTGGATTCGAATATAAAGGTGAAAAATAAATGTTTGGTTGATTATAGGAATCTTTTGAAACCTACTGGCAAGCACTATTATCATTTGGATTATTTTGGTGGTTTTTGAAAGAAACTTGAGGGACTCATTTAATTTCTCTCACATACTTTCATATCTATGTTTAAATATTATATTTAAATACAATTTAATAATAATATTAAATAAAATATATTTTCTCACTCTTAATTAAATTCAAACCTAAATCCGAATCTAAATCCTAAACACATCTACAAACCAAACGGGCCCTTAGAGAGTTAGGTGCAAATAGCCACAATAACTATTATTGACTTGCTATCGCAAAACCAAATATTAACCAAAAACAAACAAATTTTGATGGGTATTGTGATATTTTCTTGAATTTATTTTGATAAATAACATTTGAGAAAATTCCTTGCTAAACGCATAATACAATAAGCTAAGCATCTCCAATGCATAGTGCGATACATGGTTCAATACACTTTCACGCCATCGCCACATCAACATATCAACTTTTATACAAACCTCTACAATGCATTGAACTTAATACAGTTTAATAGATTACCACATTATCTAACTTTTTTTAATAACTGAATTTTGATAAACTAATAAAATCATTTTATAATACTTTGCATAAAAACATACAAAAATGCAAAAATGTTTACAAAATACGACAAAAGTATCTTAAGCAAAATATTTATCAAATTAAAAAAAAATGTTGTAATATTGTTATTGTTGTTTCACGCAAAATAAATGCTGGATATAGACCTTAGTTGCAAATTACATACATTTCAAATTTAATTTATAAATGTCTACTACTAAATTAGAACAAGAGTTTTGGTTTTAATTTCAAGTGGTGATTATTCTTCCCATGTATTAGACACGACAATTTAATAGATTCACTATCATCGCCAATCTAATATACGTATGCACAGAAACACACGGCAATTTTAACATACGCAAAACGTGGCACTTCTATAATGGATTGATCATTTAATAAAGAGCTATTGAATGCAACCAGGTGGCCCATTGTAGATGGCCTAAACGTCTCTAAAAAATTTAGCCAAACACCTGGTGATAATTAAAACCTTTGTGTCATTATAAGAGTTGTAACTAAACTGTAAATGTGAATTAGATTACTACACAAAACAAGAATTCCACAAAATGTGGTTTTATGTATCTTACAATAAGAATCATTATCATTATACCCGTAACACTAAAAAGTACATACTGATCTTCCGCCTCCAGAAAACACAGTAGGAGATTCTTAGATATCTTATGAATATGCGTATAAATTTAGTGCGTGACATACACATATTCTTAGTTATCTTCTATATTCATACCTAAATCAACTGATATGTCCTTGCTTGATATCCCAATGGCACACATTGCTTGATACACTTGACGCATGCTTATTTCCCCATCTGTTTGTGCACGAATGCACTTTTCTGCCACTTTTACTGTCTCACGTATTTCCTCATCAAATCCTTGTCCCATTAAGCTTTCATCAATAATAATTAATTCCCTACTACCTAAATGATCGGTTGGGGAGTTGATCCAAGTAGATGGTTCTCTACCTGTAACCAACTCAAGCAACAGAATCCCAAAGCTATAGACATCCACTTTGTTAGGACTAGAATTAGGAACCAAAAAATTGCAGTTATTCGAAGGGATACCACTTGTGTTCATCAGGATATTCGAGTCACCAAAATTTGATATCTTGGGCTCAAACTTATCATCTAGTAAGATGCATTTTGAGCTGATGTTGACATGAGCTACTCTAAGGACGTTGTTGTGATGCAGCCATGCAAGTCCTCGTGCTATCCCTATAGTAATATTAAACCTTAAAGTCCATCCCATCTTCTTACCTTCTACTAGTGAATTAGAATGTAACCATTGATTGAGGGTTCCGTTACACATGTATTTGTATACTAGAAATTTCTTTTCCCTTTCATGGCAAAAACCTAGCAATGGTACTAAATTTGTGTGCCTTAATCTTCCTAATATTTCTATTTCTAATACGAACTCTTTCTCAAAGCTCTCGAACATATGGAGCCTCTTGACTGCAAGCAGCAAACCATTTGGAAACATAGCCTTGTACATGAGACCCCTATTTTCATAGCCAATTACATTTTTATTGTCAAAATTAGTTGTAGCCCTTTTAAGTGGGCGTGTAAACTTTTCCATTGTAGTTACCTATGTGTAAAACAATAAAGTTTACAACCATTGGAAGTGTTTTAAAAAAATCAAATCTTTGCAAAATAGAAAATCAAGATCGCTCGAATATTCTGCCTAACTGGAAATGCACTTAACAGAGCGTGTTTTTCCATACTCACTCCGCCTCGTCCACCACTCCACCAGTATCTCACTATCAGTGGGAGGACTTGAGCGTTCCGTTAGGGAGCCAAAATCATTTTAATGTCATCTTTAGTTTTAGTCTGTTTGATGTGCTTATTTATTTACTTGATTCCTTGTTACACACCTAAACAAATAAAATACGAACTAATATTGAAAGTGAAAGATGATGTAAATATGATCTAGTAATTACACTCCTGAATAAGATGTTTAATGTGACCGGCTATTTGTTTCGTGTAAAACTTGTTTTTTGAGAAAATTAACTAGATATTAAATTATGAAACCTGTTTTCTTGATTTAAAAACTGAACATTATAGATCTATAGGAAGTACGGCTCATCCAATAGAACAAACTATAAGAGAAGTTTAAGGCGGACATTCCTAAAGAATTCAGGTTTTTAATAAGCTTCGCGCAGACCTGTTTCTCCGCTTCTTTGTGCTTTAGATTGGAGTTACCGAGAACCTAAATGATCACTACAATGTCGTATAAAAAAGTTTTTAATATTAAAAGTTAACAAAACGTTTTCTTAACTTGTGCTACAAAGATGTTTTGCATACTTCTTTGTACACGATTTTGTCACATATTTTTTTAAAAAACTTATGTTGATACCCCTATGTGAAATTTTAAGTTTATGCCAACCAAACTAAGAACACGTGCATTTGGTTTGGCTTCTCTGGTCAGACCTCAGGGTCATTCCAACCCATGGCAAATTTTTTCTCTCTGGTCAGATCTCAGGTCAATTTTTGCAAGTTCTTTATTGGTTAACTTAAATTGGGTTACCTGGTTAGACCTCGGACTCGAGGCATAAGATGAGACAAAACATGTACATGACATTACTATATGATTTACTAAAGCCATGAGTCTCATAAATCTAAGAGTTACATCTAATACAATTAACGCTCGTCGCTTACCTCTTGCCCTATTTTTTTATTCGCTGGTCAGACCTCCGGTAATAAGTGGGAGGTCAAGTTTGATCTTATCCTTATTAATAATTAATTGGATAGTTAATTCTTTTAAAAATTTAATTATCGGAAATACTAAAATTGAACTTTCTATGTTCTGATTAATTGTGTTATTGCAACATAATTCGTAAACGAAAGTTTGTTTTCTTAAGAAGACAAATATAGTCTTTTTTCCTGGTAAGAAGAGTGAGACTTACTATTATCTCTTCTCATTGGTTGACAAGAATAAGATAAGGTTATAATTAAATTTTTCCTCAATTATATTTAAACTCACTTTCAATCTTTCATTACCCCTTTTCAAGTTCTGAAATCTTTAAAAGATATATTACTTTGTGTAACTAGAGTACATTTTGTCTATAGCTACCAAAATAATGACATCTTGCACTTGTCAAGACGATGTATGAGTTTCAAATGTTAATAAGAGGAATTCTCAATAAACCGCAATGAGTAAAGAAAATTGCTAGAGGTCTTCTTGGTAAATTTTCTAGGACTCATTTCATTTCTTATAGTGATAAACACCCTTGTGGCTAGGCAGACCAATTAAGGAGGAATGCATGCTTAAATGTTCAAGTTAATGAAAGCATGAATGGCTAGTCCCTCATCTATATAAGTAGAACTTCATATAATCTGTTCAATACCTAAGTACATTGCTACTTGTAAGAATTCTAAGATAGTAAGAAAGTAAATAAATAGCTATTTGCTTTCTACTAGTAATGTAACACTTACAATGTTGACAAATCTAATGGGAACTTTACGTTTTATTACTAAAAAAACATTCATGTAATGTTGCCAATTTCAGTGGGAGCTACATGATTAATATCCTTGTTAGTTACCCATATTATTTCTAGCTTGCTTTGAAATAATTCATTATTTTTCGAATATGAACAACCACATGTTTAAAGGAAGAATGCATTTTATTCTATAAGATAACCAGTTGCCTTTCTGATGTTGCTTTCCTGAAACGCTATCTATAGAATAATAATTCACAATTCCTTATTGAACGTTAGGGTTCAAAATCTACTTGTAATATCTATAACACTATCATATTGTTTATAACAATCGAGCACTTGTCGTATTGTTTGTTTACATTAGATAATGTTGTCTCGTACATAAGTGGGAGAAATCTTAAGTGTGTGTGCAAGGAACAACATATAACAATATGATTATTGGTTTCTCTTGACCGCAAGGTAAGGAAGCTGATAATTATACTAGGACATATACAAACAAGATGTTTGTTGCCATATTACATTAAGTGTCAAGATATAATATTAAACTATTTCATCTAATTGACTACATGTTTTAATCAATATAATTATGGTTAAATTATAGGGCAAATGGTACAAAAAGATATTTAAGTTAAAGGTAATTTTCAATCAAGGTATCACACTTTTTTTCTTGCATAAAAAGGCACTCAACTTACTTTTTTGCCAATTTAGGTATTCTCGTTAAATAGTTAACGATCATCCGTTAAGTTTTACATTTCAAGTCCACCGGCCGTTATCACACCACCAACCACCACCATATCTCCTCACCACCATAACTACTCACATAGATGCATTTGACTCTGACGAAAAGATAAAAGATTATTAGTTTCGAGTCCGTAACCTGAAAAAAAACACGTCAATATCCAAATAATATAAGTAAACAATCAGCCTGACATTATGATTAGTCTACTTTCGTTTTACCTGTGGGCTTGAAACAATTGATATTGCACAACGCTGCCACAATTTATTTCATAAGTCAAATGCTATATAGAATTTCACATTAGTAAATAAATATCCATAATAAAATAATAAAATAAATGAGAGTGATTTATATAATGGTCCTTGTGATTTTGAAATCGAATCTTAAAATGAAGATGAAAGCCAAGGAAACCAATAATAAATTGGAGACCTGGAGCACAAATATGTACAGATACAACATCCTATATATACGTGTCCATTTCTATGACTAGTTTTCTACTGAGGTTAAGATATTGATCATCGTAGAAGAATTAATGACGATGATCGGTGATGGTGGTAGCGGCCGGTGGATAAATGTAAAACTTAACCGATTATCGTTAAATATTTAACGAGAATACTTAAATTTGTCAAAAAAATAAGTTGGGTGCCTTTTTATGCTAGAAAAAAAGTGTGATACCTTAATTGAAAATTACCCTTAGCTTAAGTACATTTTTGTGCCGTTTACCCTTAAATTATATAATCATAATTATGAAGTATGAAATTAACTTGAAATTACTATTGAACTCAAGAGTTTACGTTCATAATTACTTAGTTAATATAATTATGTTTGCTTGTTAACACATAATTATAAAGTTCTTGAATTAATCAATGACTTATAACATAAAGTAAGTAGTAAAATTGTTATGTCTTCTTGTTAGCACATGAACATGATGTCCTTGAATTATTCAGTGACTTGTAACGTATACTTGACATGTTCTGTTTTCTTGAAACACATGAACATAGAGTTATTGTACTATTCAAAGAAAATACGTTATAGCATGCACTTGGTTTTATAATACTATGTATTCAATTTGCGTTTATCCAGTTGACAAGTATTTGATCCAAAGAGAATTAAGTTATCTAAGAAATTCTGATGTAGTCTCACAATTCCAATACTCATAGAATACCACATTATTATGGTATGTCTAATGTGTTGAAACAATCTATATTAATATTGTTTGATTTCTAATAACTTAAATGGCCCTACCTCCAAATCGATCAAGGTTAGAATTTTACTTGTGTCATGGATACACTCAATATAGTTTCAACCTAGAAGGTATTTAAGACATTATATATTTACGGATTGGGATGAATCCCATTATGTCTTGATTAAAGTTCTGAAATTTGTTAATATCTTATGAAGCATATTATTAACAAGCTAGAGATGAGAACTGTAAAATGTATTTTGTTAACCAATTAAGAACAAGTTATTGTTGCTTAAATACTTAGTATTTAGAGAAGTATCTCTTCTTACAAAAGTAAATGGGATCATCTATAGATCTTGAAGATATTCAAGAACAAAATACATAACCTTATGAATTTACATGCTGATGTCATACTGAGGTTAAACATGAAAATGTCGAACCAAAGTATAATGTAACTCTCATTCATAAATTCGCGAGGATACCTCATCAATGGAATGATATTTTAATATCAACGTTGAGGAATATAAGTTAGAGGGTCATAATAAGCCTGCTAACTAATAAGATGAATTATCACATCTTGAATCTGATAAATATCTTAGAACTATGAATGACAAGATGTAGTCCTTAAAAGGCAATCAAAGTTTTGAGCTTGATTGATCTTTCACCAAACAGTAAAATGTGAGGTTAAAATGAGTTTCTTTTGAAGAAAGGCTCATAAGGACAAAATTGTATACATGTTAATGCCTGACTGATGACAAGAGTTTTTAATCTTACTCAAGCGATTGACTATGATTAAATCTTTCTTTTCTACACGCATTAATTATATAAATATAACTAATTGTTATACAGGTTTTCTTGAATTTGACATATGGCGAATTAAGGATCATAACTCTTTCCTTAGTGATTACCTTTGCGAGGACGATATGTAATCAAAAGGGTTATGAGTCTATATTTGTAATATGACAATTAAGTTTATAAATCTTTTCTTTATGATTACCTTTTGCGAGGACGGTGTGTAATCAAAAGGTTATGAGTTTAAAATAATATTTATAAAGTATACAAGATAAAAAAATCAAGTGTGGATTGGATCATGCATCTAGGAGTTGAAATCTTAAGTTTAATTACAATATGATTTTTGATTAAATTAAGATAACTCTTGAGTACACCTGACATCAAATGGGAGCACTGTGTTAATCCTTGAGGTTGGAATGAAACTTCACTTGGGAATTTAGGAAATAAAACAAACGACCTTGGAATGAATGTTTATTGTAATAGACATATGCGGAAATTAAGTCCAACACAATGAAATATATCATTCAAGCAAGTCTTAATTGGTATATTTCACTTGAGATAATTTAATATATAAATCGAAACCTTATGTTGTTAACTAAGGATTCATTGTATATATATCTTATATTGTGTATGAGACTGGTTGTTACTTTTGCACAAGAGCAAGACAAGCTAACAACAACAGTATCTAATTGAGAGTATTTAGATAACAATATCTAATTGAGAGAATTTAGATGACTGTTAAAACAAATGTTTACGAATTATATAAGGCATAGTGTTGTTTGAGTACACGTGATGCTAGAGAATAATCAATCCTAGTTAAAGTAGGATTTCATCTTTTATGATAAATCTACTATCTAGATATGCTCAGCTAAGAGCATTGTTGCATTACACATTAAAGAATGAGAATACTTTACATTTTAAGAAACTGTAAAGATGACTGTCTGAGATAGGTATGTTGTTGACTTCAAATACCCCATTAAAGGTACTGTCATATTTTCATACTATGATACTTTTAATAGTATGCAAATATACATACGACACTCATCATATCATTCAAATTCTTCACAATTTGTGAATTTGAAACAAGTATTTGGAAAGATTACTCAGATAACTTTTCAGCTGTCTTGTAAAGAAAGAGTTAAGAATGTTAAAAACATTGGACTTCAACTTGCTAAATAGTTTCATGCATATATGTTTTTAGTATTTGGATAATTGGGATTGTAAGATAATTTTTACTTTTTGATGAATAAAGATACATGGTATTTGTTATTCATACATATAATAATTGTTATCATATATTTGCATGTTTAATCCTTGAATAAGTTTATTATTCTAAATCGGTCCATTGTCAGTTAACAATATGGGAATATTGTTAAATTAAGACAAATGTGAGAGTTGGTTTTATTATTTAAATATGTATATTGTTCCCACCGAACTCACATGTTATTCACAAGGGATGCATATTGGACGCCCCAACCTTTAAATATTTACTTTTGGATCCTTAGTCATGAGTAAAATATCAAAAATGGTTAAATAAGTCATCCTTAGACTTGAGATACAAACAAGTTCTGCATGTGTGGATATCACTTTTTGATTATAAGTCAAACGCTAACCTAAAAATGGTAGTTATAAAGGCTATTCTTGGAAGTGATGTGAAGCAGCATCCACAACACTTGTAGTCAACAAAGAATTTGTTCCTCCACTTAATATATGCAGAATGATACCATGGCGCCTCTCCGGAATTAATTAAATATTTGTGTAGCCGCACCCAAAGTGTAATTCAAGATGATTCTTGATTACGTTTGGTAGATCTAAATTAACTTCTATAACGAGAAACTAAATGGTTAAACTATATAGAATGAGTTAGGATCCATATCTATAGTTTAACGGTATCTGTAACAAAGGAATGATAATTAATAGTAATACATAACCATTAAAAGCTTAGATTGTTCTTGAAACTTTATCTCAAGTATTTCTGATTTATGACAATAAGTGTGTTGCTAGACGTTGCTATTGTTGGTATAAATATAAGTCTGCTACTCCAACTCCCAAGTGGGAGCTGTTGGAATATGGTAGTTGAATTCGCATGTTATACGATTAGAAATACGTGAGACTATTGGGGGCACACACGTTAAACACGAAGAGTATGTTTTACTTCACGAAATATATATTTAAATAGTCGTTAAATTAGTTACTTGTTTAATTAATTTAATGGACATTCTAAATATAGAACCAAGGGACTAAACCAGACAGAACCCGAACCTCAAGGAGCCCCATGTTTGGCCGACTCCTTGGAAGGTTCTACAAGGGGTGTTTGGCCGGCCTATAGGGAGAGAAAAAGGAAGGGGAGAAGATTTATTTTAATTATAGAATTTATACTAATCTTATCCTACAAGAATTAGGGTGTTGGGGTGCCTATATAAACACACCCTCTATCCCTCATTCTTTATTCATTCAATCCCTAAATCACCTAAAGAATTTTCGGTGATCTCTCCCTCTCCCTAAAACCCAATCGACCGAATCCCTAAACCTTTAGGGTTTTTTGGTTTTCTCATCCAAATCGCCAAAACCCTAACTCATTAGGGTTTTCGGTTTTATCCCTAAATCGCGAGCCCTAAATCTCCTTTAGGGTTCTTGGTTTTGCTTGATCTCCTTGCTAGACGATTCAAGATACACTTGGTATTTGTTTGGTGGTTCTTCCTTGGTTGACGAATACACTTCAAGGGTTTTGAGAATTAGGGTTTTGTCATAAACGCTAATTAGGGTTTGCTTTGGTTCGACATCAAGGGCACACAAAGGGTGTGTTTGGTTTGTTTGATTTGACACGTGTTGTTTGATCGTGAAGGTTGGCTAGCAATCAACTCATACTTGGTTGATGTGTTTGTGTGAGCAACCGTAGAGGTGGTAATTTAACCACTAATCTGTTTTCAAGATCTATTCTCGTTTATTGATTTAACTCAATAAACAAAAGGTTAGTACATTACTTGTTTAATTTGTGTGTTAATCTATATGCTAAAACTAGATCCATCTGCTGCGTACATTACAACATTTACCACAATCCCCAGCGACATTTCCGGTCTTTCTCGGGCGATCGTCAAGAATTCATTCCCGGACGACTTTCTCGAGCGACTTGGTGGGGCTCGCATTGTTTCAGGCAGACTATTAAATGCCACGGTGGATTACTTTCCTGGGCGACATGTCGCCCGGGAAAGTGTATTAATAAAAAAAATAATTAACGATTAAGATAGATTAATTAATTAATTTTGAGTTATCCCAGGCGACATGTCGTCGGGGAAACGTTTCATATACATTGACTTGTCAACTATCAATTACGTTATTTGTCGTTTAGTGCCGGGTAACCCGGGCGACATGTCGCCCGGGATTAGTAATTCATTTTTTTAATATTACTTTTCTCGGGCGACATGTCGCCCGGGATTCATTTTTAATTATTTTTTGGTTTGACTTTCCTGGGAGACATGTCACCCAGGATAAGTCTGCATTTTTTTAATACATCATGCAAAGTAGGCAATCTCCATATTTTTTTCCGGAATATTTTCGGAAAAAATCTACCAAACATCAAACCTGTATAAACACAATATAGACTCTATCCAAATACATCACAACTTGTAACAAAACACAATACAATATAATGGATCAACGCATTTGATCTAATAAAGCTAAATCGTCCAAAATCCTAATAAACACAATATAGTCTACAAAACGGGGCTTCCTAGTCACAAACCTTGCATAAGGGTCGCCAAATACATCACAACATGTACGGGGAAACACGTGTTTACATAAGGGTCGTCAATATATAGTTGAAGAAACAAAATAGCACACTAACCCATATATATAACATCTCTAACTATCGCCATCCTCCTCATCCTCGTCGCCATCCTCATCGCCGCCCGACTCATCATCCCCGCACCCGCCACTCCCACTGGCACCCCCAAACTCAAGTGATGACTAAAACTGGTCAAGCATCTGTGAAAACTTGTCGTCACTCTGAAAAAGCCTCATCATCATCTTCACTTTTTTGGTTAGGCTCTTGTTACTCCTTTTGAGCTTTTCGACATCGGCGAGGTCGACAGTGGATTGAGGCGGGGGCGGACATCCACCCGTGGCGCATCCCGACAATACCCTACCAACACCGGGAAGGTGCCCCCGCTGCTTTCCCTTTCGAACGATGGCCATGATCTCTTCTTTGGTGTAGGGCACACCTATCTCGGTGTTGGAGCCTAGACTCTGCAGCCTCAACATCTCTGTCTATGTAGTGACAAAAACATAAGATAATTAATATATTAGTCGTGTTGCTACATTATTTCTCTACAAATCATTAAAGTGCGTGTTTTGAAACAAAACTTACGTATAAAGCTCTATCCTCATCCCACACGAATACCCCGCCAACAGTGTGTGTCATGAAGAAGGTGTGGATCAGCGACGGGTACTCTCGAGTGGATGAGCTCTCCATCTGTACATACACACGTATATAAGATGAAACAAATTAAAAATGACAAATCACAACACACCAAAGCGTATAATCAGATATATATGTATATATGTATGTAAAATAATTATAATGTTTATTACCATCTGACCTCGAAGGCGAGCAAGTGACCGGGATCCCTGCCGGCATACGACCTTGCTCTTTGCCTGGTTTTGGCGATTTTGAGCGGCTCAGGCTAGGTTCCTGGGATCATTCCAAAAGGCAAGCTGGGCATCCCAATCTGCCGAGGTAATGTTCTCGGGATGTCGCATGCCAAGTAACCTTGCCCACTCCACCCAGACAAACTACTTCAAGCAGGAAAATCATTGATGGTCCATAATACCATCGCTCTCATATTGAACTTCTGGCCTGTAGCAACGTCTATAGTCTCGACACCTTTCAGTGCCCATAAAACCTTTAGGTCATTAATCAAAGGCCTCAAGTAAACATCAATGTCCTTGCCCAGTGATTTAGGGCCAGGAATTAACAACGTTAGCATAAAAGAACTCTCTTTCATACATAACCACGGAGGCAGATTATATGTTATCAATATCACCGGCCACATGCTGTAAGCCTGACTAAGGTTGCCGAACGGATTGAAACCATCAGCAACCAACCCTAATCAAACATTTCTTGGTTCTTTTGCAAAATTTGGATACTTGGTGTCAAAGTTCTTCCATGCTCTACCATCAACCGGGTGTGGCATTCTTCCGGGGCTCCGTCACTTCCAGTAGCATGCCAATCATTTCTTAACAGTGTGACTAGACTTGTTTACAAACATTATAGTTAGGACTTGATTAGAAAGTAACGCAAACACCTTCTTACGGAACTTTTCTTCCCTGGTGTGTTACTGTCTTTCCATCTATCGTTTTTACACACAGAACTGAAATGCCTATCTTTGTTTATTGTCGGCCCCCCAAAATAAAAAGCAATCGTTTACACAAGCATGCATCGACTCGTACCCTAACCGGATCGTTTAAATGTCTTCTTTATTGCATAGTATGAAGGTGGGAGCTTGTATCCTTTCGTGGTAGGAAATACATGTTGTAAAAACTTTAGCATTTCATTGAATATAGATCAGTAGTCAATATACCTTTAACCTTAAAATAGGTAAACTTTGCCATAAAGTCTAATCGAGTCACATAGTCACAACCGGGGTACAGCTCCTCGTTGGCACTGGCATATAACACTTCAAACTCGTTACGTTTAGCTTGAGTCGGTTCATTACTTGTCTCACTAATATCTCCTTGAGTTGGCTCATTTTGTTCATTATTCGGAGGAATATAGCTAAGATCATTAAGTAACGCTATCATGTCATTCATCTGAGGTTGTCTTGTGTTATCTATTACTGGCAGTGGCAGAGGAAGATCCGGTTCACCTTGGTGAACCTATGTTTTATAACTGTGTCCTCCCATATTTCGTAATGTGTTTTGGAAAGGTTTTTTTTTGGATACCACAATATCTGTTCGACAAGCTTGCAGGATCTTTGATATTCCAGGCATATTCTATAAGACTTGCATTCATCGACAAATTTGTAAGACCGGTTAAATGTACTTTTTCATGACGCTCTAAAAAGTGTCTACTCTTATCCAATTACCACAACTTCGTTTTAAACGATAAATTAGTTTTATATGCAACTCCCCCTACTTTAAAACTCCATTCAAACGAGGAATAGAGATGTTTTGTTACCTAGCTTGCAACTATGGAGGCAATCCTAAACCCACTCTTTGAAATGATTCGTCTCATATATGAATGCGTATAACCGATTTACTATTTGAGAGAAAAATTTCGGCAGCATTTCCCCTCAACTCCCCAAATATGTGTTTAAAGACATATTCGTAGGAGTAAAGAAGAAACACTATCGAAATCATCTCAAATAATAAACCAATTATATGCATTCATATCCTAAATGAGACAAAACATTCAAAAAGCAGTCCCAAACAGGGGACTTTCCGAAATTAATTTTTAATAAATTAATTTATCGAGACAGGTTTTTTAGGGATGATTTAAATTTAGACGGGGGATTTTCTCTTAATTAAACACTAAAATCCTTAAAAATTCTCTAAAGGGGTCAATAAAATAAATTCCAAAAAGCAAAATCCATTTATATCAAATTCCTAATATCAAAAAAAAAAAAAAATAAAGCATATACAATTTTATTTTCATTTATAATAGAAAAAAAAATAAACATACCTACATTTATATCATAATAAGTTGTTGTTAAACAGCTTATCAGTGTAAAACGCAAATCCAAACACTCTTTGACACTATAAAACGCACATCTAAACACTCCTTATGCTGCCAAAATGAGGAGAATAAGCTGTTTAAGAACGGCTTATTCTGATAAGCTGTTTAACAATAGCTTATGCAACTTATTCTCATCATTTTGGCAGCATAAGGAGTGTTTGGATGTGCGTTTTACAGTGTCAAGGAGTGTTTGGTTTTGCATTTTACACAAACTAATAACTATAAACATTCCCCGGCGACATGTCCCAGGGGATACCAAAAGGATAAAAAATAAGTTACAACATACCTTCGGCTGTCGACTTGGCTCGTTCTCGCCCTTGGCTCGTTCTCGGCTCTCGGCTCGGCTTAATTGTCCACGTCCACGGCTAAAAAAAATTAATACAATTTATAATTAACAAATTATTATAGTAGCTTATTAAAATTCTTTAACCAATCCTTATTATAATTAAACCAAATTAAAAAAAAACCATACATGTTTAACAAAAAAGAAAATCAAACACCACCAACAATTAGAGAGTTACAAAAAGTTGAAGAATTATCATTTAGAGGGTTTAGAAAAGAATTATGGTTTAGAGGAGGAGGAGGAGGTGGTGGCGGTATTATGCTCGTGTGCTCGTGTGAGTGGCGGTGGTGAGTGCTGGTGGGTTCTGTGGCGAGTGGTGGTTGTGGTGGTGGTGGCGGGTGAGAGGTGGTGGTGGTGCTGTTAAAATCGCCAAAGAGGTGTTTTTTTGTATGTTTTTCGTTTTGTGAACCTCCTGTAATCATAGATCTGCTTTTTGTTACCAGATAAATCCCGGGCGACATGTCACCAGGGAAAACTAGAGTTTTGTCGTTTAGGGCAAAATGGCGCCATAACGAAAATTTTGGAGGGCGTTTTTTGCAAATATTAAAAAACTTTCGATCGCCCGGGAAAGATTTTATTAAAAATTATTCAGTTTTTTAAATATATTAAAAACTGGAAAAAAATTGATAACACTTTTCCCGGGCGACATGTCGCTCGGGAATTTTTTTTTTTAAATTATAAAGTTTTTTAAATATATTAAAACTGAAAAAAAATGATAAAAACTTTCCCGGGCGGCGACATGTCGCCCGGGAATGGTTTTTAATTTTTTTTTTTTCAGTTTTTAATAATTAATATTTAAAAAAATATATTTATATAATTATGTTTTATATAAATAATTTTATATAAAATAATAACTTTTAAACTAAAATTTTCTTATTTTTTATAAAATATATAATAATTTTTTTATAAAATAAATAATTATTATTTATAATTATTTTTTTAAGTATGTGCGTATCTCACAACGCGATGCCTAACATACTCACTGACTGAAACACCTAAAGTTTTCATCGGCTCAATTGTTCAGTGTTTTGACGTCACATAACAAAAACCACTGAGCCGCATGGTCCGATATGTTATCGTTGTAAATTAGATGTAACGTCATGATGATATGTTATAGTTGTACATTAGATGTTCAAGAAGAGTTCGCGAGTATGTTATCGTCTGTAACTCCTTAGATGTTTAACTGATGAGGTCGTTATGCTAATCAGTGTGTACATTTGTGTCACATACGGACTGGAGTCAATTTGAGGAAGCGTCAGGTCCATCTAGCATGTCAGTAACCAAGAACTTGAGTGTTTGTTTAAAAGATTATGCACTGCCTGGGTGATAATTAGGAACAATTGAAACATTGTTGAAATCGTTTTGCTCATCTAGGATATGTTTTACGAATAACATTAACATGCAGCGGAATAATAAGAACAATAATATTATTCAACAAGATTTTATTAATCATACGTTTCCTCCAAGCCCCAATTCTATATGATTAGTATAGAACATGTTACCACCTGTAACAGGGATCAAGTTACCTTGATCTTGAGGCTACACCACAACTCTAGTCGACTACATCTTTTCTGTGTACACACACACACTTTTTTGGATACCTAAAACCTATGTCTATGATCTCTTTATAAAGGGAGAGATCATGACTTACAAAGGAAGTTAATAAATACAATAAGGAAACTAAATCTTCTTGAGTATATCTTTTAATATCTTCTGATATCTTCCATCTTTTGTAGAATATACTCCACCAGCTTGAAGAATCTCTTATTGTCGATTTAGGTCCTTTTCCTTTAAGTCCTTCTTGTTTCATTCTTGTTTTGTCTTATCAACTCAATTATACAGGAATGTATAATTCCCAACAATCTTCCCCTAGTTGATAATAACTTGCTTAACTTCAAGTTTTCTTCAGTTTAAAACTTCTTATTGAAATCTTCTTCCATGCACAGCTTGTATCTTCATTTTGATTAGTATTCAGATCAGTTGAATATTCACACATACCTTTTTCTTGTTTAGCCTTCACCTCTACACATCTTTGAAGTCTTGATAACACTTTCACTCTTTAATGTAAAGATATGTCTGAGTATTTGTGATCTTTAAATCTTTGTCAGCAACAATCATTCATCTTGAATCAAATCTTCAACAACAACTGGCCACCACAGGAACATAAATGGATTTTATGAGCCTTTACCAAGTAGCCATCCACTCTTGGGCTAGCCAGTCCATTGGTACCTAGAAAAGGTAATCTCCATTGAGGACTGAAACCATTTTAACTACTCAGAATGTAAATCCTAGGTGAGTTGAAAACCTGAATAGTTTCTGGTAAACTATCACAACCAGGAACGAATTTGTTATGTCTTTACCTGTAGCCGTTTGCTCAGGACTAGTCAACTCTCAGTAATTTAAACATTGGTAAGTTGAGGACCATATAGTTTTGAGCAAACTATTAAAGCTATCAACGGATTTGAGTTCTCTTTACCAAAAGCCGTTTGCTCTGGAGTAGCCAATACTTCAGTGCAATACCATGGTGTATTGAGAACCATACAATTTTTGATAAATTTTCAACCATTAATAGATTTGAGATGTCTTTACCAAAACTGTTTGATTTGGACTAGTCAATTCTTATGTTTGTTAGACATGGTGAATTGATTACCATTTGTCATGTAATGCACGCACTTACATCAGGTGTTACTCTCAAAACCTTGAAACAAACATTGTGCTTTAAAAAGTTTTTTTTTTGCACACTCAAAACTTTAAAATATCTCAAAAACAACTTTTTAACTAGCAGTACTTTCAACAAAGTACTGTTTATTTTAAACTAGCAGTATTTTGAATAAGGTACTGCTTGTTCACAGTTAAGATCAAAATAAGATATATTATATATAAAATTTTTTTTGATAAATCATACCAGTTGTTTAAGAATCATCACCATCTTCAGTTGTCCATAGAATAAACAAATGTATCAATGTGATAGCAATGTCACTCTCATCTTCAACTTCCATACCATGATCTAGC